>JAYKAV010001775.1:705813-776066 GCA_035582835.1 Phoebastria nigripes
TTAAAGCATCAAACTCTTACTTGGTTCTCTTACATGTATGGATGCTCCTCTACCATTTTTGGTTAGGTGTTTTTGTAAATGTTCTTCATATTTTGTGATACATTGTAGCAACATTCTGGAAAAAAAGGCTCCCTAACTTCTGAAAATATACGGTAACTGCAATTCTTCAGGGATGAAATATGTGCATAAAAATACTTTTTTTGGTGAAATATGGAAAGAAGTACCTAAAATGTTCTGGTTTTAATTCAGTATACATTCTTTCTTAGGAATGTTTACCATACACTTAAATCTCTTACAGAATTTGTTAGTTAACAGCTTACAAATTTGGGGACTTTGGCACTGGAGATGGGTGAAAATCAGGAAAGCAGCATCAGGAGACTATGACTATTTTCTCTCACCACAGTGGCTTTTCCTAATGCCCCGTCATGGTTAGAAAGTGCATTCAACCTTCAGCGTTCCTGCTACAGCATGCTGTCGTGTCCATGAACCGTACTCATGTTCCCTCCTTCAAAAGGAGGCGAGGACATGGTGTGTCCACCCACTGGGCATTGCACCAGAGCACTGCTCTGACCTGAGAATTTTTGCAGCCCTCCTCTGTACATCCTACATATTCGTCTGAGGAAACGCAACGGTGCGGCTCACGATTAGGACACCACTGTGCTTTATACACCAAGCAGCTGGGCACTACCTCAGCAGTCATGAGAGTGAAGAGAATATTAAAAGGCTGCCCTGTAAGAAATAAAGCCTGGAGAGACCAGGAGTCATCTCCAGGGGTGAAAGAATGACAGGATAAATCAGTACGAGTGGGAATCAGGTGCAGCGACTTGTGTAGGCAGATTCCCAACAAATGTTTTATGAGGTTACAAGGACCCGTCAGAGGAGCTACAGCTCCATCCTCCAGTCTCCTGCTCATTCTAGCTACRAATATTACTAATATGAACTACCATGTTCATGATAGCAAACTGCCAGCAAAGACTGAAGAAATAAGCAAGAGCTTTGAAAATGCAGGGCATTTCTTCCTTTGCTATATCACTTCATCAACACAAGAATAATGGTTGTCATTCTGAGCTAAAGTTTCCAGTCTGTATTAGGTAAGGACCAAATAAAAATGGACACAGCTTACTCCCAAGGACAGATTTTCAAATACAGAAAAGATTGTCTGAATTTTCCATGGATTTCTGAGAAGATCATGGCAGAATTTTTGAGGGAGTACTTTTTTTGTTGAAGTTTGTTGAAGTTACCAAGACCATAGGTATTCTCAGATGATGATTTTTAATTTAAATGAATCTGGATCAGGCCCCTCAGTGAACTTGAGGAAATACAGTAAGCTGTTAAGTTACAGTAAGCTGATAATTATTTAGGAAAGGACATAATTGTCACGAGAGGGAAGAATTACTTAGATAGCAGTTTGACTCCCTGTTACAGTCATTTGGACCTAAACTGCATTACACAGGGATTTTTGACAGAGAAGAAGGTAAGAGAAGAACCAGTGTAATTTATAGGAAATAAAACAAGTTCACCCATTTCCTGGTTATGGTCATTAACAGTGGTATAATTGTGCATAATCATTGGTCCCATTCCTGGTATACATTGCTAGAGGCTGACTAAACTTTGCATCTGCATAGAAATTAAGATGCAAATATGAGTTGTGTTCATTGGTATGACTAGTGTAAAGTAAACAAAGGGTATTTCTATTGTATATTTAAGGTTGAGAAACCTATTTTGTGAACAGCATGCTATCAGTGAAGACTTCACAGTTATTAAGTAACTGCAAAAGGACATGGTCAGGTCAATGATGGGTAAGGAAAAAGGCGCATATAAAGAGCACAGCAGTGTTGGGATACTGATAGGCACTTGCGGTTGTCCCCATCTGGGAAAACTGCAATAATTCTCTCTGTATCACGACTGCCGTGTTTTAAAACAAAACAAAAAGTGTTGTGTGGGGGGGAAAGAGGGGCTGAATGCCAAGCAGTAATTTTAGGATGAAGAATATAGAAAAGTCAGAGCAAAATGGATGATTTAATTTCTCATCATTATTCTACTGAAGAATTAAATTTGCAAGGTCATGTTGCGGCTTATTCAGTCAGAGGCATATCAGTGAAGGTAACTGGATTCAGATGAGTTCCCATCCAAGAGATATTTAAAGAAGCGACTGTTCTCTAAATATATGTACAAAACAGTGTTGTCTAGCCTCATGTTGCATATTAAATCAAAGCTTAGCTTTCTGGCGTTTAAGGACCTTGTTTTAGGCTCTTAACAAAAAACTGATCCAAGTTCTGAGATCCACCTTCCCAGATTTACTGTATGAGATAACACTGTATTTCATTTGCTATGGCTTCCATGTACTTTATTCCTTTGTTTCTTTTTAAAATTCTCTACCACTAGCTGTAACAGCAGAAGCATGCTTTATATAATTCCCATGCCTCACTAATACATCGTCATGGTAGAACAGACGTGAAAAATACTGGTTACCTGTAACCAGGCCTATGCATTTACTGAACATATTAGATGAGTACTTTCTCTAATTCATGTATTTAATATATAGCTGTATTTCAGATGTGTTTGCAATCAAATGTGGGAAGGAAAATTCAGAACATGGAAGAAAGGAAAGAAGTGGAGTGGAATTATTGTAGAAAAATTCTTATAGGCTAATTTTTGAAAAATCTATACTGTAAATTATTTCAGGTGCTAATAAATTTTCCCTATTAACATTCACATTTTATTTTACTAGTTTTCTTGACTCCTTCACTGAATTGCAGAGAAAGATATCATTTTAGATCTTTTGAACTACTTGAGAAATGTCTGTCAGCTGGTTTTGATTGAATTTGTTATTAACAGCTGACAGCCTTAGCTTTAGGAATCCAACTGTGGTATGTAAAAATAATATCTCAGGTTTTTCTTTTAGCCAAACACCTAATTTGCAGAGTCTTAAATTCTTCCTTTTTTCTTTTTTTTTTTTTTTTTTTCCCAAAATCTATCCAGAACTGCTGGTAGAAGAGCAGCCTGGGCACTAGCAATATGCAGAGAATACCCAGATTTTTATCTTATTCACAGGGAGAGGTGTTTCAAAACCAAATTCAGATTAGCCTCTGAATGAAAAGCAAAATCCATGTAACATTGAAATAGGTAGGAGGGGAAGTATCCATCAACTTTATTCCTCTGTAACATCTCCTACTATGCCCTTATATGGTTAAAACAATGTACAGCTTTGGGATAGTTTGTGGAAAACAATATACAGATAGACATGGCAGGAAAAATGTGGTTACTCCTGTAATGGGGCAGAAAAGATCCCACCTTTTCTTACCTAACACACCTGTGATTCAGCAATCCAAATGTTCATAAACCTCAGGATTGATTATTTAGGAAACATCTGGCAAAGAACTACAGCCTCAAGCACAAACTCTTTCCCACCCCATAAGCTTCAAGAGCTTCTTAAATTTTTATTTAGAATAGGTAAACTTCTGCCCTGTCCCCCACATAGCTCCCTTCCTCCCAAAACTGTCAGTACATCAATGTGCAGAACTAGTTTGCTGCTTCTGGAAGGTGGTGTCTGAACAAACAGACAATCTGAAATATTTACAGAAAACACATTGGGCGATACATCCAGCTTTTCAAATCTCATGCTGGTTTGTGAAGCCATCATATGAGAGTTCCCTTCCCTTTCTCTTAAACCCACTCCTTAAATCCTGTGTGCCCTAATTCTGAGGATCCTTCGTGGCTCAGCTGGTCCATGTGTGCACTGTATTTCATCTACTGCATCTCTACATGCTAATCTCTTTAGGACAGGGCCTCAGTCCTTTGCCATATGTCTCCTTTTTTACGTTATAGCACATGTGAAGGACATACTGTGAATTAAAAAATGTAAGAAGCATACTGGACAAAATTAAGACCCTGTGAAAGCCATAAACCATTGGAGTAGCTTATTATAGGCCAGCTCAGTACCTAAAATGCAATTTTAATACAAAAGCTTAAACACCATCCTGGTACTGTTTTTATCAACTGGATCCTTTTATTCTAAAAATATCACTTTTAGAAAATCAAGAGAAAACAGATGGGAAAGGGGAATTCTCTTTTAGCACGTAAGTTGAACTCCAAGCATTGGGGAAATATTTATGACCCTAAAATGGGGGCAAAAACTCTTTTTGTCTGTGAGAAAAGGCTGTCTGGCAGCAGCATCCCAGGTTGAAGGGGTTCAGGGTCAAGGTCAGACAAAGATTTAGCAAACAGCTTTGAAAAATAAGCAGTTGTGAAGGACACGCARAACAGAATGATACCAATTCTTCAGACACCACGTGTATTGTGAAATTTAGCTTGCAAATGATGAGGGGTCAATTTTATAAGATTACTTGGTGTAAAAATTTTAATCTTAAGAATGTTATACCCATTTGGTCTTGTATGTACGAGAATCTGGCTTTTTATTTCTTTTAAAGAAAAATGAAAACATTGAAGTGGGGTTATAACAGCTTCTTTAATTTTTTTTCTGTATTCTAAATTATGCTTATTCACCCATACATTCCCTCTCAGAGTATTCATTTAGAAGGAAGCTTTTGCAATAGTCACATTTAATTTATCAAGGTGCAATAATTTGTGTTTCCCAATCATCTTGCAGACTTTGGTTCATTATACTATTGTTTCACATGAGTAAGTTAGCAAAGTTTGGATTGATTGACTCTAATTAACTAAAACTGGTTCCAGGCTGTGCATCTATTGTCATGGTAGCTAGCCACAAAGCTCCAAACTGTTCAGTAATGGCAATATAACGTACTATCGATATGAAAACTCCAGCAAATGTTTAATGTTGGGCTTGTCAGCAAATGAAAAAAGCAATAGTGGAGGAGGGAGAAAAGGGACATTAGGACAAGCATGTCTCAGAAGGCTTGGGGGAAACGCAGCCTTCCAGAGCTGCTGGTGCCCTGATCTTTTCACTTACTGTCATCTGGGCCTCCAACATGGAAAGAAATGCAAGCCAAGCTTGCACACTGTTCTGTAAAAGAAAAATCCACATTTTTTTTTTGTTTAGAAAACCTCAAAATGGACCCAAAACTCTAGGCTAAGCTAAGACCTTCTTGAATAATGTATGTGGACTTCTCCCTCTGTATATTTTAAAGGCAAAAGTATTTTCCCTTGTTTTTGTTAGTCCACTTGCATGAAGTCTGAATCTATTCTCTGTTTATTGCCATCAAAGAGAATCTAACCACTATTAAATGCATCCCCTTACACATGACACTGGAGAACCGGCTGCATTGAAAGCTTAGGATAACAAGCAAATATTCCTCTCTTGACTTGTTCTTCAGAGTCTTTCTGAAATTAAGCAAAAGCAATGAAGACCTCAGAGGACGAGCTGCCTCTGCTGGCAGCGGCGTGCGGCGCCTTGGCACGTCCAGAACGTGCAAGTCTGCAAGTGTAAAAGCTTTATACCATCTTTGTACCACAGGCTGTCTGCTCTCCAGAGACACATCACCTGAAATATCAGCCTCTGTATGTCATTGCATGGAAAATTATAGTTAGGAGAACACTCACTGAAGTGCCAATGTCAAGCACAAAAGCTCGGAAATGCCAGGACTGGTTTCCTTTGCTTGACCTACCTCTGTGACTGCATTGCTGCAGCCTCCAATGTCCTGCTCGGAGCTATTTCTAAGACAAGACCTGTGGCAGTCAGTGTTTACTACTCCCAAGGAGCAATTCCTTAGTGTGATGTTTAGTCCTTACTGTGCAGCATCGGGCTGTCTTCCCTATTTTTAAAGCATGTGATTCAAACCATGATTCAAGTACAGATACGCCATTCATTTCTAATTTTGCTATGTCCTGTAACTGCAAGACGTGTCATAACTCCACTCTTCATCATGGGGAGTGCAGTCTCCCTTTTACAGATGCTCTTTGTCCCAACCTCACACTATTTGCAGCACCTGCAACCTGCGCCTGAACGAAGCCAGTTCCACCCCGTGGTACCTGGCTGCCCTCGGGGCCGTGCAGGAGGCTCGCCCCATCGCCCGCCGGGTGCCAGCCCCTCGGCAGACTGCGGCAGCCCGGAGCCCCGGCCCCAGCTGCTCGGGGGCTGAGCCCCCCTGCACGGGTAGCCTGGCTGCCTCTTGTCTCTAGTCTTTTTTCAGGCAAATATCTTCCACGTTCCCATTTGCCAAAATAAGGACTTGGATTCTTATGGCACGACCGATCTCAACCTTTAACACAAATAGGTACTAGGGCGAGCGGCACCTGTAATTTTTCCAAAGCGGCACAACTYGTCACAGGCCGTTTCCAAGAAGCTCTTTGTAGTTTCATTTCTTCCCCAGCCTGGACGGAGGGATTGAGAGCAAAGCTCGCAGGTAGGAGCCGCAGGAGGCCCTTTGGTCCCGTCGGGCGCATGCACGCAGCTCCCATCAACTTCGGTGCAATTTACGTCCCTGGGAGTGATGGAATTGGGTCCCGGAGCCTGGTGCCGGCCCCGCTCTGACTCGCTGTGCGCCTCCGGGCAAGTCATTTAACACCAGGCTGTGATACCTCTCATTGAACTACACATTACACCAAAAAGGGTCTCGCGGAAGTCAATGGAGCTACTTGTGGAGCGCTTGTACTTAGTAAGTGTGTCACAATCTGGCCTTCGCTTAAGTTTCCCCTTTTATAGGAAATTACAGACTCATTTCCAAGGTTGTGGGGCTTAATTAGTTTATGTTTGCAAAACACATCTTATTGCTGGTGAAAGGGAATAACCATTATTATGATGATGATGTGTTCAGTGCATGACAAGGTCTTGGGTCTGTCTAGGCTTTGCTTCATTTATTCTGTATAAAATAAAAAAAAAGTCCTTCCTTTGCAATCATTTGAAAACCTATTTCTAGGAATGGTGCACTCATTCGTCTGTCAGAAGTGTTAGGGGGGAAAAAAAAAGCAAACTCTTCTTGGGCAAAGTTCCCCGGAGCCTGAGCCCAGGGCACAAACCCAGCCGCCACTGCAGGGCGATGGGGACTGGCCAGCCATAGCAAAGCTGTGATGCGAGTGTGGTTCAGATCCACTCGTTGGGTGACGCTTTCCCAAACACAAATGCCACTCCCTTTCCCAGACTCAGGATATATTCTTTTTTTTAACCCTAACATGTTATCATACCTTTAAAACTCAGCATTAGCAAACAGTTTGTTTTTTCGTCAGTTGTAATCGGGTTTTTTGAATTCTGTTTTTTGTTGGCGTTTTTTGTTTTTTTAATCCAAGTATGGTTCTCATGGTGTAGTAAATGACATTAGGCTTTTGTAAATTCTTGCAGAATATAACAGATCATTGGTTTTATAACACAGTCACTGCTTTTGCATTCTGATGAGATTATTAGTAGCAGCCTAGAATACAACATCCCTGCATACTGTTAGTTAAAAAAAATAAAAGTTTACTAAATGGTCTCTTGTCAACTGTATCTGAAAATCATTATA
The DNA here is from genome assembly GCA_035582835.1 of Phoebastria nigripes. Taxonomy (NCBI): domain Eukaryota; kingdom Metazoa; phylum Chordata; class Aves; order Procellariiformes; family Diomedeidae; genus Phoebastria; species Phoebastria nigripes. Next base: position 713,229 of record JAYKAV010001775.1, read on the forward strand.
GTTTCTCCGGTTTCCTTTACATGGAGGGCTTCTTCTGTGAGCTGGTGGGTTACATCAGTATGAAGTTACAGAATTATTGTAGAGATGCTGTTTATTTCTCTATAGCTGTGTTTGTTTTTCTACAGAAAACCAGTTTTTTAAGTATTTCTAAATTGGTTGTAAAAATTGTTCACATGCCCAAGACATGCAATATGGTATCTGAGCTCAGTAAATATATTTTTCCTTTCATATTTTAACTGCAATTACATTAGACATTTTTATCTCATGTCAAAGCAAATACAAATCAAGCCGTTTTCTGATCTTTTCACACATCCTGTCTTGCAGCCCTAAGGCAGTTTCATTTGCCAATGAAGACACGAACCATCTGATCTTTTCAGGCCAAATTCCCTCTCTTCCACCCTGCATTGCAGCTCCCCGTTGTACGTCCGGCGTGTGCCTCCCCCCGATTGCGAGCTGGTGACCCATATGCAGCACCGACCTGGGGCCACGCTTCAGACCCTGCTCACCGGGCAGAGGGGAAGGGAGAATTTTAGCTMAAATATATTTTGAAAGGGCTAAAAATGCTAGAATTAAAAGCTGGCTACTGACATGCAGCTTTTTCTCTGCTTCCATACTGTTATTAACATACATCTGTATTAACACCATGACAGTCCACCCTACAAATTGATACAATACCAAATAAAGAGCCTGCACTGTGCACTGTAATGATTCTACAGGAGCCATTACATCTGATATAGTCAATATTATACATTTTTTAAAAATGTATGAATGCATATTTAACTGAGAGATCTGATCTGCTCCAGCAGTTCTGGTCTATCAGAAACATAATATGCATTTTAAAAAACTGCTTGCATACATTTTACATTTTTACCTGAGAAGCTGAACACGAGGTCACATATAAACATTTTATTTTCTATGCCTGCCCATGACTTGTTTGTTTCAAAACAAAACAAAAAATAAGTGGGAAAGCTGATGAAGTCCTGGCTCCGTTGCCTCGCCGTGCCACCACCAGCTCTCCCGTCCCCTTTGCACCTCCCTCCAGCAGCTTTTGCTCCATGTCCCTAGCACGGCGTATGGGTACGTTTGCTTTTCATACAGCTGTGAGGAGCAACCGACCTGCGTCTCAGCAGAAGGAGCATCGCTGCCGGGCCTCTGCTGATTTACACCGCTGCAGCTCACGGCCGTGCCACCAGCCGCACACACCCAGGGTGAGCAGCGTGCACCCACATACACGTGCACAGAAAGTGGGGGTGTGGGATGCCACCAGCACCCACAAGTTACCTGAGCTGCACAGGGAGGGGGTGAGAGAGAGGAGAACTCAGCTGTAAAATCCTGGCAGATGCCCTTCTCTCTTGAATGAGATCATGCCCCATGGTTTTGCAGACAGAGCGAACGGCGCCGTGGCCACATACCTGTGGGGCACATTGGAGTGGGAGCAGCTGGTCTGGGGAGCTGATTTTGGGATGCCACGAACTACATCACCCCAGGCTGGGGTCTGGACTTGAGCACAGGGCCGCTGGAGGTTTCCCTTCAGTTTTGTGTACATTGCTGGTGGGAGGCGTTGAATAGTTCCAGGCACCCCCAGCTCTTCTGAAAGTGCTGCTGTTCCCCCCTGCGGCTGCTGGCCCGCCTGACCTATTTTGAGTGTTGTGAGCAGAGGACATACAAGTTCAGCCATCCTCATCATGAGAGACAGGGTAGAAAGAAGGGGTACAGAGAAAAGGCACCTACACATTTATATTTTGAAAAGCAACCTTTGCTTTTATCACTACCATGCAAATGTTTACATGTTAAAAATACATGCAAGCAGTCTCACTCCCTTTCCCACCTGGCTCTGCATGCACAGGTGTCCCCGTACTCTCACCAGGCTAATGCAGAACATGGCTTAACTCTGCGGCTTCCTGGGGACTTGCAGCCACTCCTTGTCCTCAGGAAGCGTTCCTCCTTCTCACCCATTACAGCCCTCTTCGGCTTCCTCCTTTATACCTCTACGGAGCTTTTACATTCTCACACATGTGCGAAAGAACTAAATAGTGCAATCAGTAGAAGAGCATACATTATTAATTACTCCTACGCATCCATGGATGTGCACAGTGGTTTTGAGGCTCAATGCAGCTTGCCACATAAGGAGGATTTGGACTGCAATGTCACCAGTGTTGCCAGCTCTGTAGCAAATCTTACTCATGGATTTTCCCTTAAAGCACTCGTTCCTGGAGTCAGGTGATTATGTGAGCAGCTTGGGTTTCTAAACAAAAGCTGGTTTCTGTCACATGCCGCTGTGGTTTCAAAACATGTACCTGAAAGGCTCTAGTATCACAATATTAAGAGTCAGATATGCTTAGTTGTGTATTTGTGGTTCTTTTATCGAGCAACATCTGGAGGCGTGTACGTGCACACTTTAAGGGGCGTGTGGAGGTAACGTGTATACTGTGGGCAAAGTAGGCTGGTGTAAGGCATGCCACATCAGCTCTTCAAACACGTACAAAGGCATATTTCAGAACAGCCTGGCTGGAGATGGCAGCTGTAACTGTTACAGGGACTGTGGGTAAATGTGGATTTCAGAGAAGCAATTAGTGATGGTAGGGGATTTGGGGGCAGTTTTGAGTGGAGGTGCAGTTTCTTGAACCCTGCGCTTCCTTTGCTTTCTGGGTGAGAGGATCTGGGTGTGGATGCACGTGCTATTGGGGTATGTTCTACTTTAATACTAGAATAAAAAAGCTACTAATGCAAGCGCTGAGTGTCTGCTTAGTGCTGTGGAAGTCTGAAAGATGACTGTCCTTCACCAACAGAGCTTCAACCCAGAGGTGGCCACCAGCTTAAACCAGTGAACAACTCAGGACAGCACAGAAGAAAAATGTTTTACAAACAGTCCCTGATCTTRCAGTTATCTCCCGTTCTCTTATCAGAAGAGTAATTCAATGTGCAAATATTATTAAAGAAGAAATGTATGAAATAATGAGGAATCATTTCTGTCAAATGGATATAAGATGCTAATTGGTGATGTACTGAATCCCAGAGATGCTTGACATTCAAAAAGTGAGTGAAGTACGGCAGAGCATTTGTATAGGCCATCTGGAGATGTACACCATACTCTACACTTGACGAGAAAGTGGCATCAAACTGAAATTTCTGATTCCAAGACCTAAATATGCATCACTCCAGGCTTCAAATTGCATAGATTGCTGGGAAGATCAGAGATAAACAGCAATCTGGCACATCTCTGACTAGATGGAGAAAAATGCTTTGCACTCCATTCCTTACAAAATTATTAATGATTTGAAGAACTTCCATAAACTTAAGAAGCAAAAACTTCAGAGCTCACATTCCCATTTATGCACTGTCCTGGCTCCTGGGGTAATTTGACTGTGAAATCTCTGTGCAGACATGGATATCCAAAATACCATATCAGCAAAATACGGTACCGTTACAGAAGGAACAGCATGCAAATCACAGCCAGAAACATCATACAAACCTGCATGGTGATGCCTTCAGTTCTTTCATGACATCAGAATTTCTCTGGTAAGAGAACAAAAATGTTGTAAAAGCAGGTGGTAGCAGTAGTTGTTCAACATCTCCTTTTTCTAGTTTCCAGAAATCTGTAACTTATGTCACTAAACAATTTTTGTTCTTTCTAAAAGTTGCTCTTACAAAGCACTTTACAGCATATTAAACCTTAAGATGATCCAGATGGTAGTGTCGAAGACGTTACATTGCAAATGGATACACTGCTACTTTCTTCATACATTGCCGTCAATTCTTTGCAGTGCTGTTGGCCCTACAGGCTATATATGTCCTGAATCCACTATGTTAGACGCTGTACCCACACAGAGCTACAAGTGAATCACAGCCCACATACATAGCCCGCAAGCTAAGAAGAGAGGGACAGCACATGGCTGGAGGGTGCATAGTGGGGGACTTTCAGAGAGAGGCAAGGCAGAGCTCTCAGCATAGCAGCCGTAGAATTGGTGCCAATTTTTAAAAGTACCTGAGGGAAAAAAAACTTAAAGAAAACAAAGAAGTGAATCTGCTGATGTTTGTATAACGCTCTTCCCAAGCTTGAAGAACAGCAATGGAGAAAGTGAGGAAGTGCTTGCTTGGATGTAGCAGCTGGGCGGTGGGAGCTGCTCGCACGGGCCAGGGAACAGTCAACATCTCACCAGGGCCAAGGGTATGTAGGACATCATAGATTGGTTTGGAAGGTGGAAATTTTTAGAAATTACATAGATAGAGGTTTAGATATGGCATTAGCACATCTACAATGAGAAAGGTCAAAGCTGAACCCAGGCCACAGTGACCGAAAGAATGATGATGGTGTAGATAAAAACCAGAGAAAGCAGGGAGGCGTTTGAATGGAAAAAATAAGATCACTCTTTTTGTCACCTCAGCCTTGAACTGGTGTCTAGTTCTCCTTAAGGAGATATCAGAAAAACAGACGGCACGAAGGATCTGGCATAAAGATTTGTGCAGGGTTGGAAGCCAAATTTGTCTGGTCAGGAGAGATGAAAAAGAGATGATCTGAAGGAGAGAAGAGGCAGGGAACAAGGACAACCCTTGGCAGAAAAAGAGGCATCTCTAGAGGATATCTGAAAGAGGAAGTGAGAGAATAAAGGCAAAGGAGGGGGCAATGGAGGCAGAGGAGCTGCAGGAGATTTCAGGAAAGGGTAGTTACCACCGCTGCCATTGACAGCCCCAGAACCTGGGCCCATGAGCTGGTTACTCCTTAGCCAAAATACTCTTTTCTCTCCCCACATCCAGAAGCACTTTATGCTGACTGGGAAATGTTGAGGGCTGTTACCCCTTGTGCATGCCTGCTGCCTTCACCATGCCACCAGGGTCACCCCAATTCACTAGGGCGAGGTGTGGGGTTATAGAATAAGGGAGGGGGGAAAGAACTGACCCTGAGCAGCTTAATCAAGTTACCTCTTCTCTCAGTTGCTGTAACTATAAGCAAAAGAGTATAGCTGGCAGTAAAACCAGATTGCACAAAACAATCTAGTGACCCCAGAGTAAGGAATATAAACACACAGTAGACTGAATGTGCCATTTTCAGGTTTGTCTGGAGCTGCTCTGATGTGTCCTTGCTTAGCCAACTAGCCTTTTGCTGTCCCCTCTCATTGTACTTCAAGCTTCCTGAACAAGGTTCATATCTTAAATGTGTTCTGAAGCCTGCCTTGTAAAATGGCTTTGTATGGGACAGAGATATAAAAAAAAATAAATTACGCCGTCTGCACTGATTCCCAGGGACAGAAATCCTGCAATCCAGCAAGAAATTCTTAAAAAAAATGTGGCATGAGTCCTTTGCTACTCCATGCAGATCTTCAGAAGCAATGAATGCAGAAAGGACAAAGTGTGTTTCTTTTCTTAAAGGATAGTCCAAGGCCCAGGACAAAGTGCTCAGAACTTTGCAGTAGTGTTGGATGTAGGCAGGTTGGGGCTCTCCACCTTACAGGCTAGAAGTACCTTTCTGGTAAAAGCCTCTGGAAAATATCTGGATGTATACCGGATAAATACCACAACAGAAGCAAAAGGCTGCACAGCCCCTCTCATTCTCCTTATACTTGTAGAAAAGGCGTACTCACAGGTACCCTCCTGCTTGGACTCATATTTCTATTAAAGTCAAGGAGAAAGCAAAGACGAGGCCATTCCAGCTTTGTGTAAGTACCATGCGTGACAAAGGTGAGTAAATGTGACTGAAGTGCACCGGGGAGATGTCCATCAACCCATTAGCGCTTCTGGGCAACTTGTCCACCTCCCACCTTGCCAGCTGGGGTCAGCAGGCAGAGACACAATTGCTGCAGTGTGGCTGCGCTCATCAGGAAGCTGCTCCTCTTCTTCACGTGCCTGACCTGCATAGGTTCATTATATCAATCCTCTCCACAGTACATCTGCTCTGTGGGATGTCACTGTGTTATCCATCTGGTGATATCCATGTGTTGATGATGTCCAGCTCCCCACTCCGCTAGATCAAGGTCTAATCATCTTCTACCCACAAGTGCTGAGTGAACCAGAAAAGCAGCTCTGAGAAAGCTGAATTCAGGTAAGAATTAACTACTGTACAACAAAGCAACAATTTCCAAGGAGCTAGTCACAAAGGTGATCCTATATTTTATGAGGCTGCTACCAGTAGTGTGCGAGGCATGTGGTCTCCAAGTTATACTCAGTTCCTCATCCCTCTTGAGTATCCAGGTGGTCCAAGGTTTCCAGACAACTGGCCCATGCTTGCCCAAGGCAGACTCATGGCAATGACTGACGCAGTCCAGAATACCCCACCACAGCCCACAACCTATGCATCATGCAGAGCCCCTCCTGTTGATCAAGGCCTGCCCTCAAGGCTGGGTGGCTTCCAATCAGTTTGACCTTTCTGCTTGAAAATATTTGCATGGTTTGAAGTGGCATAGTATCCATAATTAACTTCTTGTCCTACCTTTACCACCAACCCCTATCTATAATGGCCATGTCTCTTGATGGGACTCAGCACAGAGTTGGCAGCGTTTAGAGGCAGCGTTTGGTGGAAGGTCTGTCATTCTGGCAGTGGTATTGTTGTAGTGATAATGATTCAAAGAAATTACTAGATAAAGATCAAGTAGATCTTATACCAGCTGATATGTTCAGAGTAAATAGTCTCCAAGGTACAGAAACCATTCTACAGCTCATCCTCAGTAGCCCTTCTTGGGACAAAATATGGTGCCAAGTAGCTTCTCATGCAGCCTCTGGCATGTTGTAACGAATCATCGTCAAAAGTCTGAGAGATATTTCACTTCTCCAACGTGTTATGGTCTTTGTTTATCCTGGAGATGCAGTTTCACATCTGGTTGCAAAGTATTTGGAACTGCGTCACACCCACCATGATACAAAGCACTGAGCCAACACAAGCTCATTCAGTTGCTTCAAATTTGTTCACAGATTCAACATAATCTAGATCCTGATGGATTAGGTGCTTACATACTGCTCTAATTTTATACTGGATGAGGCATTTTCTGTCCTCCTGCACAAAGCTGGTGTAAAAATTGTGTTGTTCTTTCAGACCAGGTCTACAGGAGTGCAGTTGTGTGCTTTGCCTGCTTCACATCTGACCTTTACAGTTTGGCGATCTGCTCCTAAACTGATCCAGGATTAATTAATATAAAACCACGCTCTGGCAGCAAGGATGCCACACTAATAACTCATCAGCATGCCAGGTGGAAGAGCTCCAGAGATCACCTTGTCTGCTCCTCTGCCACAAGACGGAGGAGTGAAACCAGAAAAAAAACCTGGAAAATTTGCCTGACCTCTTATTTAAAATTCACCAGTGGTGGCAACTCCATAATTTCCCTGAACAATTTGTGACTATGCGTCACTGCTCTTGTTTCCAGAAAGGTTTTCCCAATGTCTAAATGTAGTCTTCATTAATACCTATTGAATTTATCACTTCCTGTCCTACCAGTTGGGCTATACTCTTAGTATTAGGCTTTGATCATTTATTTTTAACACAGATTTCAATGGATTTATAGAGTTGTCAGACACAGTATTTGTGAACAACTTTCAGTTGGGTAATTTCATTACATCTTTTTTCTGTTATTGTGATTCCAATTCTGCACGTGTATACATGATTGATTTTTAGGCACACAAATGGTCCCATTAAAGACAATGACACTTGTGGATTTACAGCTGAGCACATACTTATAGGTTTGCAGAGTCAGGATTATGGTAGTAATTGTGTAGTTGCATAAAAATCCTCTAATTTCAGTCCTGGACTTGTTATCTCAGGTCATAGGTAGTCCTTCAAACCAGAAGTGCTGAAAAGTCATTACTGACATTCAGTAACTTTAAAAGTCAGTAACTGGTTTATGGCCACACCAAAATGATCATGGTACTGATACTGTCACAGACAAAGGGTGCTTTGACAGACCGGATCGTCATTAGCAGGACAGTATATGTAAGAATAACTCACAAAGTATTTGCACTCTTAAAATAATTTTTGTAAAGATCATCTACTAGAGATACTTAATATTCTTTCATAATAATTGCAGATGATGTTCAAAATTTTGGAAAATAAATATATTATTAAAGACTGATTTAACTAAGACACAAATAATATTAGGTTATGACCTCAAATTAACATTTTAAAGTGGCTGACTTCAGGGAATGGTTTTGAAATATGTGTTATTTTGCCCATTCCATGGGTGTTGATTATAAAGTATTCAGACTGTTTAGAAAAGTTGCTGAGAGAAATTATTAAAAAACATTTTATTGCGATTTGAATGAAGAATACAATTCTATAATAAACTAACTGAACTGTCTATTCATTATGCTTTTTTAAAATCTGATCATAAATTTTGAATTTCCTGAGAATCCTGGGTTCTTAATGCTGGTGAAATTTGTCCAATTAATAATTTTGTAGCAGATGCTACAAATGGTTACAAGGTTAGATGAGATGCAGATCCCTTGCTTCCAGCATAAGGATATAAGAGTTAAATGCCACAGGGAAAAATAAAATCCTGGGGAATAGAAGGGATGCACCCGAGAGCGACCCTGATTATCCTTGGAGTGGGCTCAGTGACTCCTCAGAAAATGCACACCCTTGGATTGGAAAATTGCTGGAAAGGCCAAAGAACAGTCAGTCTAAAGGCTGACTTATTCAGGGCTTAGGATCTAACTCAGAGGTTCGACGCATTGGAGGTATCTGCCAGCACACACAAGAGAAGCTGCAAGAACTCGTGTTTCTGCTGCTTTTCACTTCTCCTGTTTCAAATGCAGGCTGAACCCTTGCCAACAGGGAGGGACAACATCACAATATGCAGCAAGGAGCCAAGTCTCTCCTAGCCCCCCCAGTGAAGAATTTGGGAGGGGAGAGCACGTGGTCAGTGTTGTTTTCTCCACATTAAGGACAGGCAGCTGCAGGGGCTCTTTTGCTGGGGAGCTGCCTTGCTCTCCCTGACCTCAGCTCCCAGCCAGCCAGGGGCACCAGGCGAAAGACAATGTGCATTTTCCTGAGTTTCAGGACATATATCTGTCTGTGCACAGAGATGTGTGTGCCTGTGCCTGCAGTGAGCTTCAGAGAGCACATGAACAGCCTATGCTATTTGTCTCTCGGCACCCAGCAGCATCATGCCACAAAAGCACCTTGCTCCTCTCCTGTAGCTCCAGGACGTTCCCACCTGGCACCAATGCCACAGCCCCTTTGCTATGTATGGGGTGAAGGGTATCATTGAGGCTAAGGAATTAGTAGGACTAGCTACTGCCCTCTTCTTTGGGCAGCACTGATGGTGGCAGCAGGACACGCTGAACCTGGTGTAGTGGAGGTTGGGCTGAGCTCTTCACTTTCCTGACAATTAGCCTGGAAACCATCCTATGGTGATCATCTGCTCCCCTTATTAACTCACTGTAGGAAAAAAGCTGAGGGGAGAGGGAGAAAAGAGCAAACTGCCATTTCTTTGTGGCTCTTCCCTGCCCCACGGGAGCCCTGAGACTTTCCTGTTCCCCAGGGAAAGCCAAACTGAGCTTGACTGCTGGCAGACAGGAGGGAAATACTGCCGTGCCAAGTTGACCCACCCATGTAAAATACCAAACAAATATCATGTTTGCTTGTGTACCATCTCAGCAGCAAATGTTCTCATTCTGGTCATGTATGACTTTGGTCTTGTAAGTCTCAGGTGCTACTTGGAGGCTGCAGCTCCCTGGGTTTCTCTCTGGGCTCTGCAGAACCACAGGCAAAGGCCATTCATGCGCTTTCAAGGCTGAAAGAGGAAAACAACACGTCGTGTTGCACGGAGCTTGGGAGAGCCCATGGCCTTCCATGGGCTGGCTGCCGGCGGGGACAGGGTCTGCCAGCATCTCTGCCAGCATCTTCCCGTGAGTCTTGGCACACAGCTGGAGTCCCCGTGGGACCCACTGCTGGGAGACACGCATGCATAGCCAGAAGCAGCGCAGGGCACATCCTGATTCTTCGCCTCTTGGTGGAGACCTTGCAGCTCACCAGCTGGTCTGCAGGGCTCTTCGTTCCCAGCACAATCGCTGCACAAGACCCACAGGAGGAACAAATGCCATGGGGGCCACCAAGTGCAACAGGAGCCCCACCGCTGTCCCCCTCCAGGAAAGCACTGCCCCCAGCGGCACTGAGGGTGCCAGCCCTTGCGGTGGTCTGCCCGTCCAGCCAATCTGCTCAGCAGGCATGCCAACCCCATGGGCACGTCCCCTGCCCTGTTTGCTGAGATGATGTCCTATCCCCTCCTGACACTTATATCTTGCTTTTATCCATGGCTTTCAATGCTGAGATGGATATGACTGGTGCTTCCAGCTCCCTCAGCAACGTGCCACCTTGGCTTTCCATAGTCCACTGCTGAGCTAACATCTCCCCATGAGAAAGGGGAGAAGTTTGAGAAAAGAGGGATGAAATGGAGAAAGAAAACTGGTGTTCCCTATTAAAGCAGACATCATACAAAACTGTGTGAATGTGACATTGAAGGTGTGAATGCAAAAGGTCAGGTAATATAGAAGTTAGGCCCCTCACTTTTACACAAGCGGTAAATAATGTATTAAATTGCAAAGTGGCAATACAAAATACTCTGTCTGTCTGACATGACCTCTGTTCGTGGACTACTTTGGTACATGTAATTGAGGCCAGGAGGAGAATCTCTTGGAGATTTCTGTTAACATTTCTTCTCTCACCATCACTCTCTCTGCTTTTATTCTGGTGTCTTTTATACTTACCTTTTTCTTGGCAATAGCGGCACAGCATCCATACAAGATGCAAAAGTGAGCAGTCTGACAGCTTTAGATACCTGAGTTCACTAATAAACATCTACCTTTTTTTGGCGAGTTGTACAGTGCTATGTGCTTCATTTGGATATGTTGGATTCAACCTTGCTTTGGTTAAAGAGGTGTTTAATTAAAAGGACAAAATGTTAGCAATCCAGTAAATATCACATTCATTTCAAAGAGTGTAATTACTAAACATGCATTTGTAAAAGAATCATAAATTATACTCATAGTTGTTATTTAAAAAATTGCTTAGCTCTTAAGAATGATTATACAGTGGTTACAGTTTGTCTTGTAATAGACATATTTCAAGTATTTCACAGTGGGTTCCCTATTCATCACCAGCCATCCCATTGCAGCATCTGGGGTACAGCAGTCCCTCCACCCTAGTTGCCATTTAAACCTTTGCCATAACGAACGCTGCCGTGATGCCTGCAGTATCCCCCAGGCTGCCTGCCTGCCTGCAGGACCCTTCCTAGCGCGTCAGACGCGSTCCCAGTGTTCCCAGCAGTGCAGCRTGGAGCGGTGTTGTGAGCAGTGGTAATGATTGCTGGTGAGGACAGGATCATGAAGGTGTTAACAGTGGCATCGTAATGAGTGTGAGGTAGTTATGTATGGGTTTCTTAATGCTGCTCTTCTGGAAAAATCTGACATAGTGATGCCTCTTTTTTCAGGGCGTTTATATCACCCTATGTCATACTAGAAGAAGTGTGCGATATAAATGCTGCTTGGTTCAATAGGTTAGCTGTTCAGTTCTCCAGAATTTAAATAATTCTCTAGTAAATCCCATCTGTTATTCAGAGTAATTTCTATTGAATCCCATTGGCTTCACCCCTATTATCTTCTCCAGGTTCCACTGCTGGTGAGTCAGCATGGTCTAAAAGGCTGAGTGTGAAGAGCCAGAAATGACACATTTTTCCAGGAGGAAAAGTACATAAGCAGGATGTCCTTTCCAGACGCTGAGTTAGGGAATTTCATTTCACTTAGCTAAATTCCCCTTGCGGTTTCTGGTAGGTGCAAATTTTTTCTTTACGTTCTATCATAAACTCCTCGTCTGTTGTGCACTGCTGAATACCTACTCCAGTTCCAGGTTGCATTTCAATGGTAAGCAGAGTCGTATTTGTTTCTGTTTCTTTATGTTTGTAAATGTTTTGGAGTCCTTCTCCATAAAAGGTGCTGCATAAAGTGTAAACTATATTTTAGTACTATGAGCACCATCACTTGCAGGGGAAGTTCTAAATATATTTCACTCTCGTTGTAGTCTATCAAATTAATGTAATGATGAACATTAAGGCTTTTTATAAATCAGCTGAAGGATGCAAATTTTTTTTTTATCCAAACATATCGAATTTAATAAAACCAAGTGCAGAGATAGTCCACAAAGCCCCATCTCAGTCTCTCTAAGATCTCTCTCTAAGATTTTTGTTGCTCTTGTTCTTTTTCTTACAAAAGTACAAAAAGACAGGCAGCAGTAGTAGGTTTACAGTATGGCCAGGTAGATGGCAGAAAAAGTCACCTCTGGAATTCTCCACTACAATCCTCAAGGGTGAAGAGGTGGGGCTGGGGTTTGGGGTGGGGTTTTTTTTGTAAATTGGGTGTATTCAATTCTATATGATTTGGAGAAAAAAACCTCATCACCCATGGCCATCTCATCACCTCATCACTCAGGCCAGCTGAGGATGCAGGAGCACGTGTTTGTGCACTAGAGATTTTCCTGTTCTGCCAAATCTGTAAGCAAGTAGGAGCGACCCTCTTGCAACCCTCTCTTGGTTGTTAGAGATTGTAGAGATCTTAGAGATGGTAGAGATTATGCTCAAGGTGGTGAATGGCCCCAGAGTGTTTGAGAGAGCCACATAATAGCTACGCTGTCCACCTGAAGCTCAACTCTACGTTATTTGCTCTGCCACATTTTTTACAGCTGAACTTGATGCAAGTAAGGGATAGGGTTGGTTTATGACAGTGAGACCGCAAAAAGCTTTAAGAGCTGTGTGGGATGACATGAAGAAGGCTGCTAGGACTCAGGATGAATGCAAAATCTGTATTCTGAATAAAACAGGCCAGGGGCTGTTCTCCAGACCCAAAGCCACATAGAATGGCACAGCTTGCATCCGCACACCTGGGCTCTCTCTGCTCTCTTGTCCATCCAGGACAGCATGGCTGTACCCAGGAATGGCCTCTGGCTCATGATGCCACTTCAGCTGTGCTGGGGGACTGCCTGGGAGAGCACTCGCTGGCATTGCCCTCATGCCAGAGAGCAATGAAACAGTATGGACAGGAGTGGGTAGTGCTTGAGCCAACACCCTGGCTCTGATTTAATTACCAGTACAGACACAGCTGAAGTGGTACTGTGGAGACCTGCTTGGTCTCTGCACAGTGGCAATGGATGGTTTAGATTAGTGAAACGAATGGTATCTGTGGGTAAGATGGCCAGAGCTCTTGGTAATGGGGTACATTAAGAAAGCAGCAAACCTCTGGCAAGGCTTAAGGGAAAAGTGATCATGGCATCATGGGGCACTGCTGCTCTTATCCCTCCTGGCCCAAAGCACTAAAACAGCAGCTGCCCAGCTGTGCAGCAGGTCACTGTGCTACACAAGGACTTGTCATCCTTAAAATCTGGCAGCTTTTTCACATGCTGGTGAGACCATCTATCCTATACTTGCCTGTTCCCTGATATCAGCCCCCCACATATAGAAAAGACATCATCAAACTGGAGCAAGTTCAGTGCAGGCCACTGGGATGGCTGGGGCTGGAGCACTTGCCCTTTGAGGACAGGCTGTGGGACCAGTGCTTGTTCAGCCTGGACATGAGACAGCTTCAGGGGCACCTAACAGCAGCCCTCCAGTACCTATGGGGAAGTCATCAAGAAGATGGAGCTGGTCTCTTTATAACRGTGCATGATGGGAAGACGAGACAACAGGCACAAGTTGAAACTATGACATCTTCACACTGATACAAGGAGAAAAATTTCCCCAGGAACACAGTGAGGCAGTGCCACAGGCTGCCCAGGGAGGCTGTGCAGTCACCATCTTTGGAGCTTTTCAAGACCTGACCAGAGAAATCCCCAAGCACCTTATCTGAGCTCATGGCTGAGCCTGGTTGAAGAAGAAGGTTGGACTAGAGACCAGCTGAGGTCCCTTCTGACCTGAATTATCCTGTGATCCTATAGAAAACTTCTTCCTGGCAGAAGCAGTAATACAACTGCAGCAATAATTATGGCTAAACAGGCTGCCACATCATGTTTACAAAAAACATTTTCCAGGGTCGGGAAGGTTTCAGAATAATTTGCTTTCTAAAAYCCCTTTTTGTGACTTGTCCAAACTTTCTAAAAAAAGAAAAAGTTCTTCTACGGGATGAAATGGAAACTGTTAGAAAATTGGTTTGCATAGAAAGAGGGGGGCAGTTAGAAAAAAGTCAAGCATCGGGTGCTCAGCAGGTACTAATTGGGTGGTTAGTTGTGAAGAAACTGCTTCCCCCAGGTACTGGGGGAAGGCAGCACAGAAATGACTTGAAATATGGATGTGACCCAATACCTCCCTTTTAATACAATCTTTTTCCAGCCCATCGCTGGAATTTACACAACGTTTTATTGACTATGGTATCAGAAGCTATCAATTTGCTGCAGCCTCATAAAAATAAAATAGTGATACAGAAGAGAAACTGCTGTGTCAGACACACTTCAGCTATTCCCAGCTTTCCTCAACCCCTTCATCTACCCTCTCATCATAAACATCACTACTCCGTTTGCCTCTTGCTTCTCCTACCCATTAAAACAGGGAAACAAAAACATAGCCCAGAAGCTGTTAACACAAGACCCAGGAATGTGTCAAATATTCGGTGTCTGAAATATTTGTTGGCATCAACTAGTAGGAAGGAACAAACAAGCAAGCAAACAGCATAAAACCAGGTGTGTCTGTGGGTAAGAGAGAGATAAAAGCAGGGCTATATATTTAAAACGGAGCAAGAATGTTGTATCATACCATGATTGCTGTGGTAATTACCCATTTTAACGCATATTAGTGCAAACAGCTGTGCAAAATTCATATAAATGGTGGAACATAAGTAATACTCTTTAATTAAAAAAATTACAAGGTTTTTTTTTTTTTTTGAAGGAGTTAGATGTATTTTGCTCGTTGTGCTTGGTCCCTTATGACATGAATATCTCCCAAGGAACAGTAACAGGGGTGCACAGTTAGCGTTTACCTCTTGGTTTAATTCCACATGTATTAAAAATACCTTGGTTTGGTGAATTCAATAGTATGTTTTGGAACAATACCTTTGTTTTGGCCCTGAAAATCATAGACCTGCAATACCGATGCTGTTTACCATACTTTATGCATGGCCACACATCAAAGACAGAGCATTTAACAAAAAATAAAATAGCTTGGGTTTGGGGGAGTTATAATGTTTCTGTGGTGACCGTGCAAAGTGGCTCTGGTAAAATATATTTAATAGCAGGAGATGCAGGTATTTGGACGAAAACTATGGCCCTGGGTGACTGGAAGCCATGAGGAACCACGTCATATTGTTTTCTATAAAGAGACAAAAATGTTTAGGAGAAAACATAAGATGAGATCCTAAAGGTGTATTTTAGGGTCTGTGCCTAATAACAACTCAAGGGGAAGCTCCGGAGGGTGGAGCCCCTGTTAACGTCATCRCTCAAACACTGGGGCTTGCAAACTTCTGCAGGAAGTTTCAAGTCCTTCAGTGCATGCATTTGCTGATGAGAATTGTTCCCTTAAGTATATGCCCAAAGAGATAAACTTTATGCTGTATGCCAACTTTACGATGTGATAAAAGTTTGTGTTTGAGGTACCTTACTGATTATCCATTAGGTGGAAGAAAAAGAATAAAACAACCAATTAAACAGTAGCTCTTGTATCTGTATCTTAGCTAACCTGGTAATTGAAAAATGGCCCCCATTTTTCCCTCCCCCACCCATTTCCATGTAGCATTTCAAGAACTCTGTCCAAGAATATCACTATGTGAAAAAAAAATCATCTCAAAATTATTAAAATCTCTGTGGGAATTCATGATTAATTTTAAGGCCTGGCAGATTAAAATACATTATTATATACACTCTAGTGCATCCTTTCAGATATTTTCAGAATCTGATTTTGCTCTCTTGATACACACCAATGATTCTACATGTATCTAGTAGATTGCAAGGAATAGATTAGCATTAAAGAGGCAGTATTGTGTTGTTAGGTTGTTATGTGTAACTTGTGCTCATACATTAAGAAAAATGTAGCTGGCATTCCCTTGGACATGACCAGACCCCTTAAAAAAAGGAGAGAATTATTAATAGTTGGTTGTAATGCATTTGTAGAGCACTTCTGAAATTTTGACCTTTAGTACATTAACTGGATGTTTTTATCCAGCTCCCAGGCAGAGTAAGATCTACAGTAGCCTGCTTAGGAAATGAAAATAATGAGCTTATTAGTAGGACTTGTTAAACCTTCAATTCCTGAACGTTCTACCTTTAGCCCTGGACCTAGCTTTGCAACGGATCTATCACTCTAAACAGCAAAATCAACAGCACTCAATGTCAAGAAGAMAGAAGAAAACTGTTTTTTATTTGGGACAGACTGACCAAACTGATCATTACTGCAAAGTCATTATAAAGCTAAACAGTCACGGTTTAGCTTTACAAATGTTAAGGTTCTAGCTTCRGCCCCAGCATCTGGGTCCTGTTGTATTTCTGACTAGAAGACTGAGGACCTATCTAGATCAGTTTTCCACCATTCAGAAACATCTTYGTCCTCCATCCTGACAAGGTAAGTAGATAGAGCTCCTTAAGTCTTTTTTTATTAAGGCACGTTTTCTTATGTAATTCTAATGTAATTATCTTTGACACTCTTTCATGTTCCACCTACAGCTTGGTATCAACCTGTCTGAATTGTAGGCACATAAACAGGACAAAGGACCTTGACGGCATTATGGTTGACATAACCAAATCCCTCTGTCACTGCATAGTCTCCTGTTTATATGCTCAGAGACCACACTGGGTGCAGGACCAGACTGGAGTTCATGCTCAGTTGACCAGTCATCATGATTCCCATCTTTTTCACTGCCACTGTTATAAAGATGTCCCCTCTCTTTCAAGTATTTTCCCCCACTTACTGCACATACAGCTGTACAGAAATTGCACTGTTTGTGCCCATTGTCCTAGCAATCAGACGCTCCTGCAGCAGAGATCTCTCCTGTTCATTATTTAACATGGCCCCAAATGTCATGTCATCTGCAAACTTTATCGTAATGATTTTATGTTTTCTTCCACGTCACTGATAATGTTAAATGATATACAGCCAAGAACCAATCCCTGCAGAACCCCACTAGCAACAAACACGGTCAGTGGTGATTGGTGCTTATAATTACATTTTGAGACATCATTGAACCAGTTTTAATGCCTTTAACGTGTGCCACATTGGTTTTGTAYTGCTGTAGTGTGCTAATCAAAATACTTTGAAGCACCAGGTCAAATACTTTACAAAAATTGAAGTATACTACATCAATACAATTATCAACTAAATTAATACTCTCATTAAAAATGTTAGAAAGCCAGTTTTACAAGAACTGTTTTCTATAAAACCGTGTTAATTATCACTAATTATACTACATTATCTATTAATCAAATCCTCTTCCAGTGATCCCATTTCAAAACTCTGGACTGACATCAGACTAAGAGGCCTGGAGCTAATGGGATCATAGTATTTACTCTTTTTTAAACACTGGCATAACACTGCCTTTCTGTTCCTCCTCTGCAACATCCGGATTGTTTCAAAAAATACTGAAAATCAATGTTAACCATCTAAAGAGGTCCTTGGCAAGCTCTAAATAAAACATCTGATGATTTTAAACATCTGACCTTGGTAATGGCTGCCTACCATCAGCCTTACATACTGTTGGGAATGCCGGGAAATAGTTCAGCAGCAGTTTCATATCATATGAATATAGATCTACCTTTTTCCCCAAATGAAAGAGAGAGAGATTTCTTGAATGCTTCCACCCTTTTATATTATAAATGTTTATTCTAACATTTCCATCTTCTTCTTTAAAAACACCCTTCAGTTTGGATCCTTTTTATTCTTCAAAGTCTAAGAAGATCCTTCTTTTATTTTTCTTTTAAATCCTCTATCTGTAAATTTCCTCTTCATGTCCACTAGCTTTATTACTCAGTTTTCTGTATTTCCCTGCTTTTAATGTGTGTTCATTGCTATTGGCATCTCATTTATTTAACTTTTTCATTTTGTTTTGGTATTTATAGCTGTTTACATTTCCATGCTTTCTTAGCTCATACTGCCTTTCTTCTGGACGTATGTGAATTTGGTGAGGTAACTATTTCTCAAACAGTTTACAGTTATTCATATTTTTCTGCTTAAATTAYGTGGCTTAGATATTTTCAGCTGTGTAAAATACACCTTTTCTAAAGCACCAGATAGATGTATTGGGGGTTCGGGCTGTGTTCTGTTTTCACATAACACAGCCAATTTACAATCCTGAGCAGTTGTCAGATTTTATTTCAGACATAAATTTCTCTTCTTCTGTTAGATGAGCTCCAGTATAACTTTCACCATGTTGGATACAATCGGCATGAGTTTTTTATTTTTTTGGAAGTTATGAAGTTGTCATCCATGCTTTTAAAAAATTCCAAGGACATTTTAGTTCTGCCAGCCAGATACTTCCTGCACATGTCAATCAGATTGAAGTCTGTTCCTCTAATACAGTTTTTTTCCCCCTACATCTTAGATGTAGAAAGATGTTTAAAGGACTGGCCATCCTGTTCTCTTGTGTGATTTGGTAGCCCGGAGTAGTTGTCAATTGTCACTTCATCTTGTTTCTTATCTGTTATACCTTCGATCATAAGCATTTGAGATCATTTCCTTTAGGGCTGCCAATGACTCAGAAGTACTGGTAGTTGAAGCAGAGCGCTTTTCTTTCTATTCCTTTGAGTGCTTTTCTTTCTATTCCTTTGCTCATCTGGTTCTTCCTAAAAAAAAATCTTAACATACCAGGCATGAAGTTCTTTATATTTCATAATAACCACTAGGTCAAATAAAAGAGCTATTTGGTAAGAGGACTGGGATTTAAAATCATGGGCTCTGTTGCTATTGATTCACAGAAACATTCTCTACATAGCTTTACTTATAGACTCAGGACATTCCCAAACCAGGGCGACTGTTCAACATCTGCTTTGGTCTCACTGCGCAAAGACATAAGCAATAGCAAAGTGCAAGACTATGCAGAATCAGGCTAAAGTGAGGGTAAATTACACACAGTGTTATTTTCAAAGGTGGCTCCCTCTCTGAGTGCCTCAGTACCTGGTATCTGAGTGGCATGAGGGTATCTGCACTGCCAGAGGCACTGTACCTCCCATTCCCACTGTAACATATTAGGGTCTCTGAAATGCAAACTCTTGGGCTGGACTTCATTCCCTCCTCTCTCAACCTTAGGTGTTCTCAAGGTCGAAGTCAAACATCGGCCATGTGAACTCCACCTCCAGTCCCCACTCATGAACCCAAACTAGAGACTGTTTTTGCTAGTGTGGCTGTTTTCCTCCCTACGCTTCAATGCACCTGCTTCTATGAAGCAGAAATGGCGATAATAGTGGGTGTGGAGAGATAATACTGTAAGGGATCTGACATCTGAAGGGACGAGCACTGTAGAAGTATGATTATGGGACGTGCTCCTGCAGCTGCAGTGGTACCTTCTGAAAAATGTATAATGTCGCCTGCTGTGAAGGTCAGGAGCACTGATGACACTCAGCATCTTGCAGGAACTGACCTATTGTCACCCATTAAATACTTTTTTTTGCTTTCCATTACCTTGGAGATAAGTTATGTCTGTGTCTTACCTAGTGCAGCTCTGAAGAAAATCTCTCCCTCCTTTGCCTTTCTAATTGCCTGAACCTTGGAGTTCAGTTGGGTAGCCCCAGCATTTTGGATGATCCCCACAGCTAAGCAGATAGAAGGGGCAGGGCAGCTTTATATCCTGTCACCCTCCCATAATGACCAGGTCGACTGCGTGGGCAAAAGGAGGGAAATAACCTACACCTCTTCAATCAGAGAAATAATGGTTGGAGAAGCTACTCTGCAAGGCATCAGATCTTGGCTTAGAACAAATTTGTGACACCCTGCTCACTACCCAGAGCTGAGACTTGCATCCTTACTACAGTTGTTAAATGAAAGACAGAATAGCAGGTTGATGGGCTGATGCGGTATCTTGCGCCACAGGGCTCATGTCCTCACCAGCAACCACAGGAGAACTAGAGAGCCAAGAAAAATGACGAAATGGTAGGACAGTGTTACAAGGCCAGTCTAGACACAGGAAAGAAAACAGAATAAAATCAACAAACAGATGTAGCGGTCACTTCTTGAGATGTGTTTGACAGTTTGCTTTTGAGCTATACTGCAAATTAACTGAAAAGCTCTTTTCTTTCTTTTTATTTTCTTGGTTATGTGGGTCAGAGACTGAGGAAATGTATGCAAGAAAGTAAGAGGGAAAACTGAATGTAATCAGTCAGGAAATGCAGATTTATAAGAGAATCACATAAGAATCTGCCAATAATGCTTACAATCACTTTGATTTATAAAAAAATAATTCTGGCATTGGTGTATATTTTATTGCCCATGAAATATTTTGAAGATTTTTTTTTTCTTTTTTATTAAAAAAAAACCTGTGAGAACTCAAACAGTTTGCAGTCTGGATTCTTTCCTCCAAAATAAAAATGGCTGAAATTTTTTTCTGTGTAGAAAAACCCAAATCAACATACTGCACCATCTGTCTGCTGCATCTCCAGGACTCCCTCCACTTCAGACAGACCTCTTCTTCCTGCCAAACATGTGAGACCTCATCTTCTCCACCAACCTGTCCGTGCCTGGGTGGGAGGTACCATTATTTTGTGCTGCTGCTTTGCACCAAAATTGAACCTCAGTTTCATCTGCCAGGTGGGAAGGAAGAAGTTTAAATATACAGCGTCTGCAGTGACTCARTAGGTGCATTTAGTGCTTAGCAGCTTAAATATCTCCACAAGGAGTTTCATCCTGGGTATTTATCTGCCAGTGACCCAAATGGACTAGAGAGGAGGGATTTGGGCATGGAGGAGGTCAGGGTGTGGAAGTTATAGTACTCGTGTCAGGAGGTGATCAGAAAGCTGATGCTGTGCACTTTCCTGCTCCTCAGTGAACTGATTCACTTTGAATGGTTCATTTATTTATGTGACCATCTAGGGGGAAAAAGTCTTTAATTGCAGGCTCCATAATGTGTTCTTCACATTAAATTCCAAAGTGCTGATTTCAGTTGATTCTGTTTAGAGGTCCATATAGTTTCGTTGGTGAGCTGTGCTCATTCTTTAACTCTCTTGGCTTTGGTGAYGTTATATTCTTTATAACAACATAAATCACCTTTGGAAGGCAGCTAAATATTATTAACCCCGTTGTACAGAGGAAAAAGAAGTTATAACACTAAAAAAAGTAATGTAAATTTGCCCCAGTATGATCTATGTAGGGATAAAGTATAACTAAATATAGGAATGAGAAGTGAATTCTGTATTTTGGAGTAGAGATCACCTTCTTAAACCCTAGTGTTTATAGAGGAAGATCCATATTTTGGCAAGGGTAGATACATTTCCTTCTCTTTCCTGAGCCAAACTTGGACGCAGCACGCAAGACTTGTTTCTCAGAGGTGATCTGTGATTAGTTRCCTTGAAATTTCTCCCATGAGAGCTTGAGTATCCAGGAACTGTGCAGTGCTGTTTCCCCATCCCTCTTCCCACCCTTCAGCAAGTTGTTTTTTTGGCCCCCAAAGACATTATCTTTCCACGTCTTTCTGCTGCTTTTGTAGCTGTTCTTACAATAACCAGGAACAACTGTGCAAAAAGGCCATCCAAATACTGTCTTTCGCTGCAGCGAGAGATCAGTCTGCAGTGTGCAGAGAGACCTCCATGAGGACTAAAAAGCAAGGAGCAGTCTTGGAAGGTCAGCTTTTCCCAACATTAGAGATTATTTCTTCAGGAAATGAAGTCCTGCCAAGGATTGTTCTGACACAAGGGTGTTTATCAATGAGCAAACTTGCTCACATCTCTTTTCCAGAAACCCAGATGTTGTATATGACACATGACCCATCTTCTAGGTTGTGAACCTTTCAGAGGTGCTAAACTCAAGGGTAACAGAAAAAAACAGTAAGGTGATCTTGCTGTGCAGCTCAAGATTTTAAAAGCATAATAACTGTACTTTTTAGATAGTCAGAACTTAGTGAACCATTGAAAGTGACCCAGTTCATTGAGCGGAGCTGAACAGATGGAATTCCAGCCTCGCCATGCTTGGATGACTCTCTGAACAATACAAAAACTTCCTTCAAAGCCATCTCCACCAAGCTTCCTGCCTTACACACGTAACATTTGGGGATGTTCTGGTCATTTCTCAGTTCAGCTCACCACTTTTTGGGGTAGAGTAGATGACAGACTCTTAGCATTGGGTTATTGCTTGGGGTTTTTCATTAGGGCTTTYAAAACTTCTGCTGTTTTGTTTCAGACTTTAAAAAAAAAAAGAATCCTATAGTATGGTCTGTGTTGGAAAATGTCTCACCAGGCTCTAACCCCYGAAATGCAATGGCTATTTTCCCTTTTTTCATTTGACCGGCCTACCACCGAATGCTGACAAAACATGTTTACTGCATTTTTTTGATTTACAGCAAGCCCCTTGTTCAGCAACACTGAGGGACGTGGTGGCCCTGTGGCTGCTGGACAGAAACCACCAGCACCACCTGTGAGCTGGCTGCTACAGCAGGGAGATGAGAGGGAAGATAATGTAATTATGGGGAAAGTAAGAATAAATATGGTCAGAAAGCTGCCATCACTTCCTATGGGACAAGAGCAGAGAAAGATGATGGATGGAAGACTTTGGGTAAGGTATTGATTTGCTAAATCAGAGCTGAGTGTGGCAGAGACCTCCTCTTGGAGCTGTAGTATTGCAAGTTCTCCTAAGAGTAAACTGTCCAGGGCTCTGGTGCTCATGGACTGACAGCAAGAAGCAAGATTGGGTGAGGCAGGCTTCAAGCTAAGTGCAGGAAGGTGTGCACAGAAATACTGCAGGGCTTTAATCTTCCCGCATGCCTGAATACCTTAGAAAACTGGCTCTATTTCAGATTCATTTTGAAGTGCCTGTAGCAAGCTCTGCACTTCTCTTGGTTAGAAAACTTTTGGGGTCTCAGTGTTTGTTTCTTTTATAGTAAACTGGGAGTTTATTGATTAGATATGGCTTGGGAAGAGAAGGACCTGTACTAGTACAGCAAAGGGTGACTACAAAAAATCAGTGTGCCGAAGCCATGCAACCTGGAATGTATCAGATCAGATAGGTGTGGCACGGATAGGGAAATACTCATCCACTGTGCAAGGCAAAGGCATCATCTGAAATAGAGAGGTGATTAAAACCCAAAAAAAGGGGCATGGTCTGCGCAGGTGCAGAGAAGGGCTGGGAGGCTGGTCAGGGGAATGAAGATCCTTTTGTATGTGAGACCAGAAGGTATTCATCTGTGTAAAAAACAAAGGCTCTGAAGAGATATTTTCCCTCTGGCTGTATGCATCCACAAGGCAAGAAAAAAGATAAACATGGGGATGGAGAAGAGCTGTTTAATCTAAAGGACAGTGTAGGCAGAAGCACACATGGGTATAGGCTGGTTAGGAGGTTTTCTAGCCAACTGGAAGGTCGCTTTGAACCACTGAAGAAAGCTCACTGCCTTCCTGCTAAACTGGGGCAAGCAAGACCAAGTAGAGCTCAGTGGGTATATCTGGCGTGGCTTCACACAAGAAGGGGCTCCCTGACCCAGGAGACCTTCCACTCCACTCCTTGAATAAAGATGCCTGCACCTGTAGCTAGTACTTGGTATTTCTCCTAGTGGAGACATGTAAAAAAAGAGACAAAATCTTCCTTCTTTTCCAGGTTGGTGTGATGGCCCACTTGAGAGGCAATGCAGACCAGGTTTTGTCACCACCTTTGCTATAGCTGTTCAGCAGATGAAGGGCTATTACTCAAATGCTTTTCACCTGCACTTTGTTCACTGACTTTTCTTTAAGAACAGGTCCCTGAAGTCTGTCTATGTGGTAACGGGAGACAGTAGAGGTACCTGTAATCTAATTAACCCCAGTACCAATAACAGTTGCTAATAACCTTAACTAGGTCCTTGGCATGTGGGCAAGTTCCTATCTTCCTGGAAAGGTTTTAATCAACTTGTACAAGTCTCTCCTCCTCCTGTTCCACTTTGTGTGTACAACAGTTAGGTTACAGATAGCTCTGCTGCATGCAAACGGCTGCAGCCATGTCTGTAATGGCACTGTTCATCACACAGCCTTGGTCAGCAGCCCCTCCTCGGACAAGCACCCAGTGCTGAGTCATGAGCACATCTGCTCTTTTTTGGGGAGTTGGCAGAGATACCTGCTGTATTACCTCCTGGCTGAACCAAGAAGGGAAATTAAATGCAATGAACTTATTGATCATCAAAAATAGTAACTCACAGGAGAGGAGTTCTCCTCTGGTAGCTGTCAGCTCAGACTATAAAACACTGGAGGATGCTCCAGTGGCTGGGTGAGGTTTATATCTATCCCCTGAACTCACCAAGTACTCCTGTTTGGGGTGCTCTGGGATTTATAAATGCTAGGTGAGCCACACCATAGCCCTGTAGTAGGCAAGGATCATACAGGTTTGTTACCGTACACTGCTCTGTGGCAAAGCTGAGGGTAACATGGCCAGACGGGACGCTGGGGTAGCCTGACTACTGCCTCACAGCCCCATTTTCTGTCCTGTCTGAACCAGGACACTTGACAACAGGCTATCCTGGCTACGCGGCTCCATGCAGCCGCTCAACCTTGCAGCAGGCACGCTGCAGTCTGGGGGGCATCCATCACCTGCCCCCTACCATCAGCACAGCCAGGGTTCAACTTGCCAGCTTGTAACCCATAACCCCTTGGATATGCTTTCCTCGTCAGACAGAGGGCAGGGGAGGCATTGCTGACCGCCCCTGACCAGAGCGCCTGCCCCTCTTGGTAGGCTGCAAATTCTCTTCTGGAGGCAACTAATCTTGCTAAGCCTCTGCCCCAGCCACAGTGGCATCCATTTAACTGATAGAGAGATGCAAAAAGCAATCACCTTGTTTGATCCAACGGGAAGCTGGACAAGGAGAAACTATCCCCAGTATATTAATGCCTGGCATGAGCCTAGTAAGTGTTATAATTAGATGGCATTAATTAGTGCTGGAAAAGACTGTCATGTTTTATACCAAGCCTTTGGTTAAAAGATAGGAGCAGAATACTTTTCTTGAAAAAATTCCATGTATATTTTCTTGTTTTACTAGTAGGGATTTTTAATCAGTTGAATGAACTTGTATGTACTAGTTAACTTTGCTGGAGTTTAGTGGTTGTATTTAAAGCAGATTTTATCCTAGAATGATATTAATTTGATAGGATCCCTGATCTGTAAAACCATTGGTTATCTTGGTCTCTCCTGATAAGAAAAAAAAAGTGCCGAGGGTTTCCAGTTGGTGAGCACATTTGGGCAGAATCTTTCACACGTCACAAATTGCAGATGGGAGGCAGTGATCTCGAACATGCAGTCACATTGCGTGACCATCTGACACCTTCCATTTAGAAAAATAATACTTTCCTCACAGCATACGCTCCCTGCTGCAACCAGCACCAAAAATTATGCCTGGGAGAGCTGTTCCTCCTAGACTAAGGTCTTAAATATTTCTTAGGCTGCTTTTAAAAGATTCATGCAGCAGCACCACCTCACTCACATCCTGCTAAACCAGAGAAAATACTGAAATTCTTCCCCAGACAGTGTTAATCACAAAATAGCTGAAAAGAACAAAAGGGGGAAAAAGACAGCAGGAAAATTATATACTCACACTAGTGAGGTGAACAATGGAAGGCTCTTGTTGTATGTGTAATTCAAACATGCYCATGTAAAACACTGCATGGAGTTATTTCCTATTGCTACCAGTTTCTCAGCTGCATAAAATCCCACAACTGTGAGGAAGTTCAGCTTTCAAGCGCCCTGCTTTTGTGTATAATTCCTTTTGACAATGTGGTGTACTGACGCTCATTCGTTTGAAATAGCAATGACCATTTCAGGGTGTCCTTTGCTATATATTGAGGTGTCAGTAGTGATAAAAAAAAATCTTTACTATTTAAGGACAAAGCCATGTGAATTTAAAGGCTGACATCTCGCACTAGCCTATTGTGTCCTTTTTGTTACTATGTCCCAGTAAATACCAAGAATAAAAATTAACCAACACTCATTCTTTCTACCCAAATTACAAGACTGATTAGGAACACATTTTTTAACCCATGATATTATCAGCAGTAGGGTGGTGAGACCTGAAGCAGGAGGCAGCTCCTGCTGTCCCACCTGACCTTACCAAGTGTAGCTATCTCAAAGACTGGGCCATGTTTTCCCATTCATCTGCCAAGCAGATGTGCCCCAGCAGCCACGTCAGCCAAGCACTTAATTTCTGCCGAGTGCCTTCCTCCCCACATCRCACCGTCACCATTTCAGGTCTGCCATCCCATATCTCTGTTCAGTCTCTATGTGCCCGAGTGCCATTGATATCCATGAAAAAGAGGTGCCTGTGTAGCTGTTAAAATGTGGGTGTCTTCGTAAAGAGTGGGGCACTGGTTGGTTGTTGTACCGGTGAAATTTAGCAAATTGATGGTAGGGCAAACATCTTTCCCCGCTCTGTACAGGGATATGCCCCTCTGGCTGCCATGAGTGTGACGTGAGTCGCGGCACAGCCCTGCAAGTCTCTCACACCCACCCMGGAGGGCTAGGTCAGGCCCCAGGGCATGTCTCCTCCCAACACCCTAGCAGGGAATTCCCCAGCCTCCGGGAGTTTTAATGACAGTTTTGTCTCGCTGAAGATTTCCGGCCATTAGGGCTGGCCTGAGCCCACCAAGCAGTGTTACAAACACCCGCCATGCAGAAATAGCAATTAGTGTCTGCAACCATGGGCCAAGTTTGAACTCACGGACCAGAGAAGAAAGGCTCTATCTTCTCTCCTGTCTTCTGGCACAGCCTTTCAAAGGCCCCGAGCCCTGTACCAGCTCTTTGAGAGATGAACTTCTCCAAGCTCCCATCTTGTACTTTCCATCCTAGGCCTCCATAGACCTCCTTCTTCCCACCGCATCCTCTCCCGCAAGGTCCTCCTTGCTAAGCAGGTGCGATGCTGCAGCTGTGTGAAGACTTTGTGCTGCTTTCACAAGGCACACATGACGTCTGGGCACGGTGTTACCCCCTGCCTCACTCCTGGCTGAGGACGGTGAGCTCCCTCCCCAGCAAAGCGTTATGTGGTGCACCTCTAGTGCTGAGGTTACATATGGTGTCTAGGTGGTATGTCTGTACCAGGACCTACAGGCTAGGGAAGTACCGTGCATCGAAGCTAGGAGGACAGGGAAGCACTGGTCCACGGCAGACAGCCAAGATCCAAGTGAGGGAGATGTGCAGCTGCTTAACTACCCCTCTAGCCCCTGCTGTGGACGTGCACACCACTGTGGCTGGTGCCAGTGTGTCTCTGTGCATCCTCACAGGTGGGTCTTACCAGTCTGGTGTCTGGCTAGACAGAGGCCCCTTCCACCAACAGCATGCTATATATGCTGCTGCTTCTTAGCCCCACAATTAGCTCCTCCATCTACCTACGTGTTCACAGGACTGCCTCGTCCAGCCTTCTCATAGAGCAGGGGTTGCAGTTTCAGGGTGTTACAGGACTGGTCCACTTTGGGCATCAAGACAAAATTTCTCCCCTTGGAGCCAAAAGTGTCAGATCCTGATGTATCTCCCTCCTGGGACCATTTAAGCAGACTATGGACTTCGACGTTTTGTTTTAACAGTTTATAGGCACCTATTTAGATCACCACAGCCCGTGACTGTTGCCTAGTGAGGATTACAGGCCTCAGGTTTAGTTCCCAAAAGCAAAGCTCAAGTGGTGGTCCTAGTGCTCGTCAGAGAAAAAAACAGACCTAATGACTTCCCAGAATGAGTCCTCCTTCTCCCTGGTGGTACTGCCTGCAGTGGGGAGCCTGGGGGGACTCAGAATGAGAGCTGAGTCCTCCCTGTGGCTCGGGACAGCCTACGTTATTTTGGGGCAGATGGTTGGATACCTGAAACCCAGATTTTTCCCCCTTGAATCTCACTTTTCTGATCCGTTAGCTTGAAAGTTGTGACCTGCTGCTTATATCTCATCCTTGCGCCTGCCAGGAGTCATCGCTGTGTCTGGATCAGTAAGGCTGAGCCAATTGGTGAACTTGTCTCATTATCTCCTTGCCGAAAACTTACAAGCGTTACTTATTCTTGGATACTTGTAGTATTTATGCTTTTCCCACCCAGAAGATTAGCTCAGGCATAGCAGAGCTCAGAACACAAACCCATCTTTTGGCATTAACTTAGCCTGGGCTGGCTGTCATTTAACAGTAGTTGCACAAAAAGAGTAACTAGCAACAGCACTTACAAATCATAGATTATATTGTATTGGTTTAGCTCATATTGTTTGCTTTAAATTTATATTGTGCTTTAAATGCCAGCCATTAAAATTATTAGGGCAAGGTTTGCCCTCAGTTTACAGCCCCTCTCCCCAGCAGCTCGTAAGAGAAGCTGCTGCACAGTTGCCCTTTTCGCTCTTTAGTTGAGCAGTCGAAGTCAGAGAGTGTCCAGAGAGTTAACACAGCCTGGAGCTGTTTCACTTCCAGACAAGATTTCCATTTGGAAGTCCAGGTACAGAACCAGGCAAAGTGCATTAGAAAGCTGCATTTCATTTGATTCACCTATTCACCCCACCCTGACCCCCACCCTAAATCTGTGACGTCTGTCTGGGTGTAGTGATGCAAAAGGAACTAAAAAAGCCCCACCTTGCCTTTGGCGATAGGTTATTCTGAGTTGCCCTCTAAGCCTAAGGAAGACCATTCCTTTCTCTAGGAGAGTACTTTATTAATGTATTCTTTTTGGCTGTTATTATCCTCTCTCATGTGTTGCTTTCCGTATTTCTAGTCTGTCCTCATATTTCCTGTAAAACATAGTTCTTAAATAGCTTCAGCCGTGCATACAGAACTTTCTGTGGATGTTCTTAATCTGTAGCAGAGAAACTAATGCAGCCCTAAGCACAGAGATGCCAGTGACACTTCTTCAGGGCCTTTAAACTGGTGAATATGATCTTATTTTGGCTTGTGACAAATCCCAGTGATGAAATGTCAGCACTGTTTACACAGAAGTGTCCCTATCACAGACAGTGCAAAATTAACCCTTTCAAGCACTGCTGTCAGGACAGAACAGAGCTGTTGTGTTCTTCTGCGAGGAATGGGCTGGCGGAAAGAAGGAAACAAGCGTGGAAGTATTGCCAAATGCCAATCTGGAGGGCAGAGACCCTGTGAAGCTGACCACACTGTGTGACAAACTGAACAAGATATGAGTTGCTTGAGAGTTGTTCTGGGCAGAGTTTTCCAGACACACCTGGGGAAGGCAACACCACAATTTGTCCAGAATTCCTCAATGGAAGTTTGAACCAAAATCACAGCTATCTTCCAGGCTCAGCTTTGCCATTCCGTACGTGATGCCCAGGTCTCTCAGCTTTCATAGGATAGTTTAGGTGTGAGACAAAGCTGGACAAAGTTTCAGTGGGAAACTTGAAATGTATTTTGCCACGTAACCCTCTGACTGCGCATTAACAGCACGCATGGTGGTCTAGGGACATAAAGGCAGACACAACCCCTCTCAAGGAGCCGGCAGCAGAAAAGAAGCTAACAGGATCCTTCTGTTAAAGGTCCTGACTTTGTTGAGTATTAGGTCTACAGTGTATATTATATCACTACAATGACTGAAAAAGTCCATGAGAGAAGCAGAGGATCTGCAAGAGCAGGGAGTGGGTAGCCAGAGCTGAGCAAACCGGCAGGCGGCAAGATGGGAGGAATATACAAGTGGTAGAAAAGCACTAACACTTCCCTCAGGAAGAAGCACGTCAAAAAGGCCTAGGAGAAAATGGGACCTGAAGATCCAGTTCTAAGAGAGCCAGTGGAGGTGTCTAAATGAGGAGAGCTGAAGGTGTCTCCGCAGGGGGAAAGCAGCAGGTGATATGTACAATGGTGTCCTACGTGAGGTTAAGGTAAAGAGGGAGGCCGGAGAGGGAAAAAGTAAAATGTTTTGTGGAGACATGATGCAGATGAGAACTTTTTGTAACTGCAACAGCAGAAAAAACACGAGGAAAGAAGAGGATTTTAGGAGCATCAGAGAGGGTGGAAGAGTGGAACTGATCCCCGCATGGGCCTGGGAGAGCAGAGAGAGGACACCCCAGGTCTGTACGATGGGGAAGCACAAGGAGATGGCAGCAGCCCCAGCCACGCTGACGAAAAGCTCCTCTGTTGTCTTGCGCCTCTTGCTGGAGATGGAGATGGAGCTCTGGCAATAGCTTCAGCTGGAAACTGTGCTGGAAAATCACAGAGCCTCTCCCGCACTGCAGCAGGAGCAGTTTGTGAACTGTGTCACCCTGAGGTCAGGAGATAACAGGAGCAGAGGATGCCTTGCACAAAACAGGCAAACTTTGGGAGGCAGAAAGCTTCGTGCAAACCTGACGTTTATTGTTGCTGACTAAAATAGCCATAAAGCTGAATTGTAAGAATAGGCCAGCTTTGAGCTTATGTGGCAATACACACATAGGATTATAGGCTTTGTTGCTTTCTTGTAGTCTTTGTTTGGGGCAAAGAGGAGTGCTAGCTGTGCCTGGGAAGCTGTGGTGTTCCCTAGACTGGTAAGGGAGGACGGTGTTAACGAGGAAAAAATGACTTAGAGATATTATCCTGGCTCTTTCAGAGACTTTATTACAGCATCACCATCTTTCTTCTTCCAGATGTGCTGAGCAATTCTAGTTCCTGTGGAAGTTTAAGGTAGGTACAGGCATTTAGCTGCTTTGAAAATTGTGCAAGATCGTACTCCCTCTGTGAGCTCAGTCCTTAAATGCTGTATGGACACAACTGCCCTATGCCTCTTGACTCTGAAATGCAAACTGAATTAAACATAACCATCAAAGGCAGTTTAGATACGGCCTCCGTGTCTCAGCTCATGCTTTGGCAAAATGCAGGTACCTTTTACACACAGACAAGTATGACAAGGCATAAAGCTTCATACCTGATGCAAGACACACTGAAAAGCCAAAAAACACTGAGAAGAAAGAGAAAAATAGCAACAGGAGGGCTGACAAAAAAAAGGGTGAGGAAAGCAAAATGAGCATATTGGGAAAGAAAAAATTCCTGTATAGGGATGGAGGACAGGCACAGATAAGGGGCAATCTGGTGCCAACAGGATCTTGTTGAAATGTCCCATACATTTTCCCCTCCCCTGCAGCAGTGACTCCTCCAGCGAGCAGGGAGCGGGCGCTGCAGAGGCTGAAGCCTGCCGCAGGCGGGCAGGGCAGGAGCTCCGGGGCCAGCCGCAGAGCCGCGAACAGTGCTTTCCAACTGGGGTTAGAGTCAGGAGGTAATTCACTCTCACGGGCTCATTAAATTGTGTGGTTGCATGTCAAAAACATTCAACAAATGCAGCCAGCGTTCTTTGTGCTGTATGATGTCACAGGAAAAAAACAGATGAAATTGTGTTATACTGGGGACAGGAGGGGCCTGGATGTTCCCTTCCCGACACACTTTTCCTTTTAGGGCTTTGCTTTAGGTTTCAAATGCCCTTTATAGAGACAGAAACTGCAGTCCTGTTCCTGAGGCTTTTGGGTATCCAAACTCCTCTCTCCTTGTTTTTTGGTCACTGGTTGTGCTTCTYGGAGGCCATTTCGTCATGTTGTAAGGTAAGACAAGGCTGTGACCCAGATTCTGGTCTCTTGGGTGCTGTGGCTCAGCTGCATATACTAATGTTGCTTGGGGTTTCACTGTTTCCACCCTTCCTACTGTTCTTGTAAATTTGATTTCCCACTGCAACACATAAAGAGCAACAATACATGCTCCGAGGCATCATCTCTCACCTCTTTGTCCTCAGCCATGACAAAAAGTCCCTTTTAAAAGCACTTTGCTTGTATTCATTTGGCTTCTGCTCTTTTTCATATTATTTAACATTTTTGTTGCATTTTTTCTGGGATTCTTTCCCCAAGACCTTAGATAAACCACAGAACACTAAACAGAGCTGCAGTTGCTTCCCAGGACAATAAAAGGTAAGGGTCAAATGAAGAAGAAAACATCACTTCAAGGTAGGCCTATAAAATCTTGTGCATTGCAGGGGCAGCACGGGATTCTGTGGTACAAATGTCTGACGAACAGCTGGTTGCCATGTCCTACAAACACTTTTCCTGCTGCAAGGACGTTGGAAGGCATTTTAAGGCCAGTGCTGGCTAGGGAGAGTCAACCCAACAGGCAGCACCAAAGAATCACGGGAATCCTGAATGCAGAATAATTCCCAGAGGAGCCTTTTCTATTTCACATGTCGTAGTATTCTTCAGAATGTCATAGTGCTTTACACCAAATAACAGTATGTTATGCATGTGTGGTATTCTACATTTTTCACTGGTTCCTTAGAGGGTCCTCTCTGTCCCTCTCCACTTGTTTACTCAAGGGCAAGCGACTGGAATTATGTATCCCTTGCGCTCGTCAATGGAGAGAACAAATTATTGCCTGCACCTCTTTCCGGTTACCTACGGAGCAGGGAGAGCAAAATGAGCCTAGTGCCAGGCACAACATTAGAGGAGAATCCCCCTCTTTAGAGTCAGTGGTCAACTTATTTATTGTCATGACAGACAATAATAATGCTAAAGGTGAAACAGACATTGTGATGACAACTTTGGTTCCATAGAAAGGGATAAAGGATTTTAAAAGATTCTAAAATATTTTCCAAAGAAATCACTTCGCCCATGACAGAAAGGTGGCAACTGGGGTGGTAGGACACCACAGCTGAGGAATAACAGCTCGCCACTTTGTTCCGGTGTCTGGAAGGGACATATGACCATCTGATCCCATTTCAGCAAATCACCTTCTATGCAAAGCTTGTGTCTATTTGTCGTTTCTTTCTTAACAGCAGAAGAGAAGCTTCTGAATGTGCGCATCTGCCCCACACTAATATTTTTTAAAGGCTTTAAGGTTTCTGTCCAACGTCTTCTCTGCATGAAGTCCCTTTCTTCAGACAACTCAAGAATACTTTGCAAATATTTTTATTGTAATTCCGGTGGCCACAGCATAGGGAGCATTCAGAAGGACGCGGCTCGCTGGACTGGAGCGATGGGGAGGGTGGAATTCAGTCCCCCGCACGCTTCACCAGGCTGTGCCCTGCCAAGCTTTCTTCTGCCTTGCCTCCTTGGAGCTGCCCTGCGCTTGCGAGTTAGAAGAAAACTGCAGCCACATTACGGAGGCCAGYAGCATGAAAGTACAGTGCGAGAAGCACTTGTCACCATGAATAAACAGTGAAATGCATTTTTTTTAAAGTTGCTAATTCCACTTGGCATTTCTGAGCCCAGCGTTGGAAACATCCATCTTRTTAAAAAGTGATGTCATTTGTGACACTAGTAGTATTAGAAGAGAATGCAAACGAGTTTTCAACCTGCTTTAATAATGATTTAACAACCAGGAGAATAATCAATATTTTAGGGATAAATTTTCCACTGTGCCTCTAGCAGACTCCATTTGTGCCCATACAGAACCCTGTCTACAGATCTGCAGGTGAAAATACCTGAGTGCACGTGTCAAAAATGTACACGCGAAATATTACACCTGCAACACTTACTGCCCAACACAGAGTTTATATTCCAAACTGAATTAAAAATCCCTTTGTCTTTCCCCAGTCTCTAACAAAACCAATTCCACCTATGTCTCTGATAAATCTATAAAATAATTCTTTATACCTGTTTTCTCTTACATATTTTTGTSTTTAAAAACAACAAAAAAGCTGGGGAATTTTTGATACAGCGCAATATCTAGCACAAGGCACCATAATGTCATTTACTGATAGAATTGGATGACATTTGGATTTCACATCCAGGCCACAAAATGAGATTATGGCATTCTAAACTGCTTGGGTAATTGATTGCAGATGCTTTTTTAAAAAGTGGATAATCCAAATGGATTGGTTTACAAAAAAAAAAAAAAAAAAAAGGAAAGGAGCTCAGGTTTCTTCCTTTTTTAATGCTGATTCATTCCATGGTTATACCACTGAAAGCAGAAGCCTTTGAAATGGCTCTGGGGTTTTGTTTGTTTGTTTGTTTTTGCTGAGTGAATTGTTCTTATGTAATTTCACTCCTACATAAGAAATATTCTTCTAAGATTATTTAATCACAGGCAAAGTTCCTGAAAATGTCCAGGTAAGTGTGGAATTTACATCCTCCCTCCTCAGGAGAAATAGACTCATATTTTCTCAAGTAAGTAGCAATTAGATTATTTAGTGTCTTTAATCAGCCTTTTTTTTTACTGAATAGATGTTCCAAATTTCCAAACCTGAGTCACTCAAAATCACTACTCCCCTCAAAAATCTTGGTCTTGCAGCAAAATTTTATGTATGACCTCATTTCCCTAAGGGTCTTTTTAATATATCACCAAGATAGATGACTTCACTTTAGGCTCCAAAATACTCACATTATTATTGATAGTAAGTCACACTAATGCTAATAGTAGCATAATGAACTTTGGTTGCTTTATGAGAAGCTTAAAAAAAAGATTATATTAGATAATCTTTTAGATAATTAGAAAATAATTAGATAAAGTATATCCAAAGGGCCAATTTCTGAGGGCCTTGCTCCATGTATGTTCAATTCATTAAGTCACATTCCCACTTTGAAGTTAATGGGAGTCTCTTCACCTATAGCACTGTACGATTTGACCCAAGATTGTGGACACCAGAATATTGATGACTAATTTTGCTAGCTTTTTTCTCACAATTAAAATTCTTGTGGGTATTTGGCCAGTGAATGTCTCGTGGTGGTAATGTTTAAAATGATACATTTAAGTCTAGCAAGAATAATAGCTACATTTTCATTTTAGAGGACATGTGATAAACATGCCTTTGGAAACTGGTGCTTAGCTCACCTGGAGCTGGATTAGTGACTATTATTAGTGGCAAGGCAATTGGATTATACCACGCCGGAGCTGCTCTGAACTTCAGCTCAAAACTTGACGACATATACAGTAAAGCGTAAAAAGAACTAAGTGACCTTTCACTTCTCTTTTTCTTCAGACCTTCTCAGTCTGGAGGTGGACCAGGTGTCATGAAACACAACTGGGGAAGCCAAAACCGCACGGACRGGTTTATGATGGGGAAGCTGGGAGGGCACGGAGGGGGTGGCAGTGCTGCCAGGGAGCTGCTGGAGTCCCCACCTTGGGATGCTGGGCAGAAAGCCTGGTCCAGACCACAAGCCACAGGTGGGCACTCCTGGGCCAGGTGTGGTGGAAAGCTTCAGAAGTGACGGGAAAGAGATGTGTGCTGGGGGAGGGTGCTGTGCGCCTCCCTGTCGCTGCGTGGCGGTCAGCTTTGCGAGGAGGTGAGGTGGCAGGAGAAGGGGTCCCTCGCCTACAGAACAGATGTCGGGTGGAGCAGCATTTCCTAGCAAGTGGCAGAAATGAATAGGGAGGTGGTGACCAGCTRTGGATAGAGCACAGCACGAAATGGAATCAGACTGCAAGTGACAAGTGAAAACTGGGAAATCCCAACACTGGGATTTTGCTTAAATTATGTGCTACAGTAAAAGCTAGCTCAGGTGGGGGATCTGAGATGGAAGTTGRCAGTAGGAGTCCCAGAAAGCTAAATGTTTTCTTTCCTCTAGTCTTTACTCTAAATTTAGCTCAGATTCCATTTGAAACCAGAACAGTATGGAAAGGAATATCCTTTTTCTGACTACCTTTCTCTAATCCTCAGAAAACAACAGCTATGACCCTAGTAGTCATTCAAGACATTATTGACTTGGAGGATTTGTGTGCCTATATACGTGTGTGCATGTGTGTGAGCAGGTATGTGAGACAGTCTGTACTCCCATCCCTAGTAGAAAGCACCAGCCCGATATTTCTAACCTGACAAATTTGGAAATTTGTAAAGTAGAGAAATTTTTTTCTTGTGTGTGGTGCAGAGAGACCCTTTTGAGAAGTAGAAACGTTTAGGCAGGATGTCATAGGTATGAAGACAAATGTTTCAGTYATCCTTCTGAGCCTGTTTCCAGTTATTTAAGTGAGTGTCTACTTGTACTCTTGCAAAGGAAAACCTTCAAAACTTGAAGCAGGCAGTGGCACTTGCTCCTGGCAGAGGCTGAGGCAGCTGCTGGGAGGTACAAATGGCCCTGGTCCATGGTGCAGGCTGCAGCATGGTGTCAACTTGTYCTACCACCCAGCCAGGCTCAGCAGCCAAGCAGGGGGCCCCAGTCCACACTTGGATGGGCRATGACTTGGGAATCCTTGGTGCAGTGTGATGCTGAGGAAGCTCCAGCTTCCCACTGAATGGGAGAGCGTAGGGTGTTGCCCTGGTGAGCTACGCAAGCCACGCACAAAAAGGGGAAAACAAATCTTGGCTCTCCACACTGGGCTGGTGGGGCTGTCCAGTCAACCCAACGCTGCAGTATGATGTTCCAGTCAGCTGGCAATGGTGGAGTCTTATTTGTCCCCTGAAGAGCCCTGGAAGAAGTTATATTGAAATGAACCTGACCAGAACATCTGCCAGAGCAGGTTTCCACTGGAATATATTACTTCCATGACTTGGTATCTTCCTACAAAAAATGCCCCAGAGGTCTTCACTAGCTTTCCCACTTTATTTTCTGAAYGTGTGAACCCACAGCCTCCCAAAGCTACCCATTTGCCCATGTTCCCTCAGTCTATCAAGCAAAACATCTGCAAAGCACTTTGCTAAACCAGAACTTTTAAAAAATTTCTTTTCTGTAAGAAACGAAACAACCCAATCCCACAGCCCAGCAAGCACCCCAGTTTGGAAATGTTCATTTTTATTTGGAATAAGAAGTATTTTGAATACGTAAGCATCCCTGCATGACTCTGTTGCCAACTTGGAGGCAAATGAGGATATTTCAGATGTCACTATCCTTAATATTTCTATCACGTATGTGTCCTAGAAAGGCGGAGTGGGTACGAAGAGGAGTATCACGTCACACAGATCTAGGGGTTCACTGAAGTGCAGAGAACGCTGCAGAGAGGAGACAGCCATAGGACTATACAAACATAGACCATTAGTTACAGGCTGCAAGGTTCATGATGGGCTTCCTGTCGTCTGATTTTGTTGAAGGTGTGCTCAGCCTTTGAAAGCCTGAAAAGTACAGGAGCAAGGGGTGACAAATGGTTTAATGATTAGAGGATGGTACGCCACATCACATGTTTGTGGTCCTTGGCCTGACCCAACTCCTGACCTGTTACACGACTGTAAGCAAATTCTTTTACTGTTCCAGTCCAAATCCTTCAGTCTGCATCCAGGCAAAACAGTCACTGCAATAACATTCTGTCTTGCTGAATGTTTTATGGGTAACCACAATAACACTGTTTCCTTCCTCTTGCCCACAGCAAGATCTTCTGGTAGCAYAGTCCCCTGAGGGACAAGGTTAAATGTGGCATGATTTGGCGACAGGCTGTGATCAAAATCAAATCTGAACACCAGTGTATAGCAGTAGTGACCCACTTTCAATCTTTATTTCCTCCTCTCGTCTGTGGTTCTCGAAAATCACTTGCCTCTAGCATTGTCACTTCTTTAACTCCCAGCCTAGAAGATCTGCTGTGCCAGAGCACCCCATGACTCAGAGAGATCCAAAAAGCCTGAGCTTAGCAGCATGCCTACTGAACTGAGACAAATAAGATGAGCAGGTCAGTCTGACGAGCTAATCAGAACTCTCCTCTAGGAAAGATTATGCTTCCAGGACATACTCCACATATTGCAGAAAGCATGTGGAATAGAGCCAAGGCAGAGATACCAACTCCAGCATAACCCATGTTCCCTCAGYCTTGCACATCCTCAAGGACAGTTTGTCTTTTGACCTAATGCTCAGAACCTTTGTAAGTACAAAATCTCTTCCCTTCCCTTCCTTCTCAGTGGGGGAGTGTTTCTTATCCTATCACTTCCTCTGGTCCCAACACTGGGGATTCTGCAGCTACTGAAAAAATGTCTCCAAGTGCCCAAGACAGAGTAGGTACAGGATAGACCCTCTGATATTTCTCACATCTCCACATGAGCCCTTAAGGCCTGTATTTGTGACCCTMGTGAGCCTTGGAAGGTTACTTAGCTATGGCAATAGGACTGAAGTTATTACTTCACTTCTCTGTCTCAGGCAGGAAGAGCACAGGCTGTGACAGAAGAGCTGTAGAYGGTACCTATTGAGTCTACACGGCTTCATGAATGTCGCTTCAACTTCAATTCCAGTAACACTGCTGAGGCAAACATCCTCAAGTCTGAAACTCATCATCCCTCTAATTTTTTTTTTTCTTAGACTGTAGCACGTTTCTCAGTTTTGAAAGCACAACAGAGGATCTCTGTTGAAGGAGCAAATAAGCTGTTGATTTACATTCCTGTATTTTCTAATCTGAGCTCCTTTTACCTAGACAGCCATACCAACACTTACTGTTTATCAGTAGTCTTGTTCAAATATAAAAAATATAGCATATTGGCTAAATGGTACTCCGGGACTGACCCACCGTTCAGACCTAGCAGTGGTCATATCCATTCCATGCACGGTTTGGCCTTCTGTGGCTTTGGGAGAATGGCAGATAACTGAGGAACAGCAGCCCCCTCTGCCACGGTGCATACTGATCCACATACGTCCTGCTAACACATTTGTGAACCCCTTTGGAAGACAAAAATCACACAGCCCTTCTAAGAAGAGCCATTAAATGAGGTGGCAAGATTTTGTTTGGCTTTGCTTCCCTCATGTTTTGTTTAGGAGAATTAGTGCTAAGTCTCCATTTCAGAATTTCAAAGATTGCTATTTTTCTTTGGGTCACAACTGAAACAGCCTTTTTTAGTTCCATTCTTCTTTATAATTTTTGCATTGGACAGGAATAGTAAGACTTTGCAGATCGATACACACATGCTAAGGGAAGATCTGTAAGAAAAATAATGTTGTTCTTATCTGCAATATGCCTTTTTAATAAGACTCACCTACCACTGTTCTTCAGTTGCTGTAGCACCGAATTCACATGCAGGTCTAACACTGAAAATAAATAAGCAGTGTGTAGTATGGCAGATACTGGGGCAGATCGTCAGCTGGTGTAAATCAGCCTAGGTCCATTGACTTTAATGGAAACTTGCCAACTTACCCCAGCTGAGAATCTGATTATTGTTTTGCAAGTTCTCGCATTAAAGATAAGCATTCACATTCTGCTCTGTTACACTGGTGTAAGTGAGAGTAACTTCACTAAAGTCTCTGGAGTCTCGCTAGATGTACCTTACCTGGAAAGCAGAATTCAGTTCAAAATCTTAATGACAGTTAAAGCAGTTTTTACCTCTACTACATTTCATCTCTTCCCTTTTCCTTAAAAAAAAAAAAAAAAAAAAAAGGAAAAAGGAAGAAATATCAGGCTGTCATGGAAATTCTCAACTAAATCTTTTTTCTTTGACTCTCATTTCCAGGCTTTGTGCAAATAGTTTATTTGATTTGACACCTACCGCACAAAAGGTTGCCCCTTCTGTTCTATCAAGGCTGGTATCAAGAAAAGAGAGAGAAAAATCACACAGCTGGTAATACAGAGAACCCAAAAATACACAAAGATGTACCAGAGGGAATAGTCATCAACATAAAGTGAACAAGCACCCAGACTATTGATTACATGCTGCTCACAGAACACTAGGCATTTCTGCCAACTTCTTTCCACTCTTACACTGAGCTGCAGACAGCATGTTGTACTTTGCATCATCAGTTTTGATGAATAATGCACTGATAAACACTGCAGCCAATATTCTGGAGGAGCTGAGAAGCCAGATGTCATCTGGACCTCCAATAGTTTTAACCCTGGGTCTCTGACAGACACTGAAATAAACGCTAGACATGCACCGCAGAATGGGCGATGCCCAAATGCGAGGTTCGGCACAATATTAAGCTGGCAGGCATATGAAAAATGAATAGGCATTGCAATACTTTCACAAACAACAACTTCCAGAGGTGCTGAGATGGTGAGAAAGCAGCACCCCGGCGTGAGCTGCTCACTGGAAACACCTGCCAGGCGCAGCATCCCTGCGCAAGTAGGGGCACCCAGACAAAAGAAATGCTGTTAGCTGTGTCGCTCGGCCCTGAGAGCCACTGCCCGGCTCCATTTTGAAGGGAGCGAGCAAAGGGCTCAGTGGACTCGGCCCCTTGGGGAAGCAGGATCCTTGTTCGGAAGAGCGGATACCTTCTTCCCGCGGCTGTGGGCTGGTTGTGTTAGGATGGCAGTCAGCTGGGCATCTTAGCGATACACCAGAGCCTTTCTGCTCATGGGCAGCAATGTGTAGCGAGGTTTCTCAAGCCCTTAAACCTCATTTGGTATTTATCTTACATGTATCCTCACCAGCGAGGCCTGGCTTTTTTAAGCAACCTCTGGGCCCCCTCGGTCTACCCACTGATAAGGTCAGTGCTCAGGGGATCTCAAGGCCCGTGAAGGTTTCATTTCAGTGAGTCTCAGCAGCACCAGGTACCCTTCAAAATCTCACATGGCTTAGCAATATCATCAGTGAGATTATGCAGTTTTAGAAGTAAACTATTCTACCCACCCCTCTCAATAATCCAAGATCTCAGCATGACATGTAAGAGTAAAACTCACTTTTTTTAATAAACGAGGGGAAAGGCTCTACCTTCCCCAGAATTACAGTGTAAAGGGCTCATTGCTAACTCAAAATTCTGTTTAAGGAAGATCTGCTTACATAAAAAGCCAAATTAGGCTCTCAAAGGCTCAGCGTATGCCTAAGCAACGGAAGAGTAGTTTCTCTCTGCTGGCACTGCAACATTGCTAGGGTCAGGAAGCCCCCTCATGGTTTGCTCACCAGGAGGAGAGTTGTATTATTTGAAGCATCCTAAATGTTCTGCTTTATTTTACCACCAGAATTTCCCAAGAAAAACTGCATGTAGAAAAGAATATATATAGCTTAAATATGGAGGGGGAGTGTTTTCCCTCTATTTACTTTCTCCACTTTCTTTTGCACCTGAGTAACCATTCTTGGCATAGTTGGCAAATGCTCTAAGACATGCCCTACTCCCGCATTGAGGGGAAATCCAAAAGTAGGTAGCATGCTCCTTATAATGCTATTTCTTTTCCATTCAGCTTGTCAAATAACTGACAAATGTGAAGCATGAATAAGGACCTCTTAAAGGTATGAAACAATTCAAGAAGAAAACTGGCATGCACCTGGGAAGTGGTTAAAACAAAGTAGTAGATCAGGAAACRCTTACCTAGATAAGGGGTAAGCTGTAAAAAGGCAGAGGCAGTGACTATAGTAGAATTTCAATTATATTGACATTGATGGGCATAGCAGTAGTGGAGTCATTAAGGATGGATGCGTGTTTCTGAGTGTGGTACCAAACTGTTTCTTCGGTTTGAGGAGCAATCAACAAGACCAGGGGCTATTTTGGACTTAGTCCAAGGAAATGAAACTAGGTGAAATGAATAATATAGAAGATAATAAACCCTTAGGGCTAGGTTATAATATCATCAAATTGGAAACACTTCTGAAAATATTTGTGAATGGTTATAAAAGTACAATAATTTTGAGGACAGAATGAGTTGAAGAAAGTTGATTGGAATCAACTGTTTGTGGACAATAATGGAAAAGCATGCAGTATTTAAGAAATGGAGAGACTGCTATTTCTATTCAGTTTATTAGAATCAAAGTCAAAATGATAGCAAAAACAAGCTAATGTGGCCTCAAAAAATGTAATAAAGGTATCAAAATGCTTTCCTTATTTAAAAGGCTAGGCATCCTTGAAAAATGGGAAGGTTTGGCAGTTTTAAAATGAATGAGAACAACATTGAGAGAATACCAACAATGAATAATATCCATTAAATATTTCAATCAAGACTGAAGCCAAGTTGCTCAAGTGTATGCATGCAATGTAAATGGTAAAAAAGAAGAAGAAGAAAAAAAAAGAAAGATGATAATGAAACATGGAGCACTCGTTCGTATTTATTTCCACAAATAAAAGGGCCAGTGCTCAGGCTTTCATTCAGAGCGCAGTTCCCGTGGCTGCGGCAGAGTGAGGATATGAGTTAGGGTTATTCAGGGAGTGCGCCCTTAAGGAAGCTGACGGCTGCTGGAAACCAGGATGACAACTCCCGTGCAGAAGGTCTGATCCCACTCTTGCGGCACTGAAGACCACTTAGAAGTGGCTGCGTAAGAGTTGGTGCAGGGTCTACCCTGGCAACATGGTGGTTATCCTCACTTGCCGTGACAACCTGGGAGATTCAAGAGGAGGAAGTACATCTTGATCCATATGAATTACTCCAAGGGCATGGTCAAATGATCAAAGAGGTGGTTCAAGCACATGCATTTCATTTCGCAGAGAACAGCCTCACACAGACACAGTCAGGTACTCTGCCTTTCCTGGGAGCTTGCAGCTGAGGGGGGCAGCAACTTCTCCCAGCAAGCTAACTCAGTCCTTCCCAGTTTACCTATGTTTTCAGCTGCCATTTCTGAGCAAACTCTCTGTATCTTCTCCTGAATACCACAGTTCGTCACACCAGAGAGGACCCTTTTCATTCTGCTCAACTAGCGGTGGAAGGGCTAGAGTCACCTGGCCAAATCTTACCCTGGGAAGGAAACCAAAGACATTGCCTAGTAAGAGTCTCAGCAGAGAGATGGACAGACAGCAGAAGCTTGCAAAAACAAGAAGCTGTGTGGTAGGTATGGGGAATGTGCTGAGGGAGGTACTTTGACTCTTCCTGGGGAGAAACAGGATGTCCTTGGTGAGAGCGTGCTGCAGTCAGCAGAGAGCCCGGCCAGGCAGAGACGGGGCTGGCCATGCCTGGCTGAGCAGCACTTCGTGCCCCTGTAGAGATGTGTTGTTCAGCTGGCAGTGTCTCCTGCTGCTGTACGGAGCCCGTGATGGGGATTGCTGCTTCTCCCAGAGAATGAGGTGCCAGAGCCTTCATCCTTCCTTCCCCGCAGCCCTGTATTTCTCAGCCCACATCACCAGCCAGGCACACCATGAAGTTGAACTCCAACTTTCTCCAGTATCCAGAAAGGATGGAATTACTTATTTCAGTTCAACCTTGCAAAGTGGAGAGCTCAAGATGCCAGGTTGCTTTTTATATCCCAGATTTCAAAGCAGGTCTCACGTCTAGCACCCAAGCTCCAAGGCAACTCTTCTTATTTTCCAGCGTGCTTAAGCTGAGGACAAAATGCTGAATTTTCCTATGCTGCACTGATGACTCACAAACAGCCTCAGAATCTAGAAATGGACCAATTTAAGTGTTGTTTTTCTTCAGCTACAAATTTTGTACTCCATTTTCACCAGGTATCCTCAGAACACAAGAYGGTTGATAACGGAAAAAGGGCTTTTTGGGAGACACCATGGGTGAACCTCCTTGTAAAATGCTGAAACCATGTGTGGACGAATCCTGAAGACAGATGGTTTCTGGTTTTCATGGTCTGAAGGACCTCTAATGGCTGAATCGCACTGTAAGCCCCACTCCCAGGTTTCTACGATGAAGGCCAAAGGTGAGAGCAGACTGAGGAGAATAATGGATGGTTTCTGGACTATGTTGCCATGGTTCAGTGGGAATTAGGAACAATATTATATTTGACAGAGTTTTACACAGATGTAAACATGGTACAGGATAGAGAGGATTCAGGCACTTAACCCACAGACTGGCAGAAATTGTGGTTTTGGCTTCAAAGATAAAGATGAAAAGCAGTAGATTTGTCCAGTTACATGTTGCAGAAATGAACCCAGCCCAAATTAAGCTTACCAGGTGACCCAAATCATAGATGGGGACCTTGCAGTTTTGTGCTGGGGTGTTAAAGGTGTCCAAATTTGAGCAAGATCAATCCTTTGCATGTCACCCTTCACCCATCAGTGAGACTCCTTGGAGGGAGAGGATGGCCCTGAGTGGAACTGGAGTTTATTGCATGAATCCTCTCTCCTCAAACCTTTTGGCACCTACCAAACACTGAGCATCCCCCATCTCCCCCTGCAGCTTCCTCTCCCTGCGGCTGCTGCACCACTGATTCACATGCCCCACCGGAGCTTGCAGGACCCCTACTAACCTCTACTATAAGCTGGCCTGAGGAGATGGTTCACACTGTGCTCACAAAACCCACAAAACTTGGTGGAAATTTCAGCCCTGCGATAATGATCCAAATTTCCATGAGCCCATAAAGCGCTCTAAAAAATTAGCGGGGAGAGTGCAAGATCATGCATACCTGTGCAGAATTACTTGTCGCCTAGGCAGGGAAGCAGAAAGGAGGAGGT
Organism: Phoebastria nigripes; assembly: GCA_035582835.1. NCBI lineage: Eukaryota > Metazoa > Chordata > Aves > Procellariiformes > Diomedeidae > Phoebastria > Phoebastria nigripes. The sequence goes on from JAYKAV010001775.1 coordinate 757,329, forward strand.
GATAGGAGCAGGAATAAGTGCAACAGCAGCAATGGTGCTGGGGCTATGTCTTTCTCTCTAGAAAATTCAGAACTACGGAGGCACAAACAACTGTTCCCAAAGAAAATGGCTACTTTTTTTTATAGTGAAGTCTGGAGAAAACAAGACTGACAGTGATCCATAAAACCCTGGGAAGCTCAAATCAGGGTGTCCTCCTTTTCTCCAAGCACCCTTATAAAGCGAGGAACAAAGAAAGGATTGCACAAGTGTAGAAACCAGTGTAAATTTTTTTTTTTTTAAATCCTACCGCACAGTCCGGCTGCAGAGGAGAGCGAGCCCCAGCCTTTGTGGCAGTAGAACCTGCCACATATTTGCCCTGGGTAATGAGCTCAGAGGAGGAGATTTGAAAGAAGACTTTGCATTGTTCGAGGAGGCTCTGGAGCAGAGGGAGGGTGGAATTCCATCTGTTCACTTCCGCGCGGTTCAGTGAGCTGCTTCACTTTTAATGGTTCACTAGGCTGTGACACTTAGCAGAAATTACGGTAAATGTTTTTTAAAACCTTTACATTATCATTTAAGAAGCCGCATGACAAGATCACTGAAAAGCTAACCCTTTGATCTCTGTCTCTTGTGAGGTTTTTTTGTCTGATAATGGAGACAATGTACCATGTGCCATTGAGGCGGGATAATGTGTTGGTGTGCTTACGTTCAATTTGCCCCCTGTCTTAATGGCATTCTCTATGGTGTTTTTTTCACGCCATCGCAAAAAAAGCAGATTATTGCCCTTAAAATCTATAGCCACCTCAGCAGTTCCCATACAGCTCTTCACGTGTTAGGAGAACTGACAAACAGCTCACACACCAGCTCAGATAGGAAGTACCCTATGTTACCGATCAGGTGGAATTCCACTCTGCCTGCTTGAGTGACTCTTTGAACAATGTAAATCATTAAGTAAGTCTTTGCAATGGTGCAGAAAGGAGATGGGGGAAGGGAGCTCTGTATCTGGTGCTTGTTCAATGCAATTTCACAGGAAGTCTGTTTATTTTCCATAAACCTTTGAAGAAGACCAAGTGGTAGTCAACAAGTTCAGTTTGACTTGAAGACAGGGATGGGAAGTATGGTAAATTTTGTGCACGTTTGTGTTTCATCAGCATTTAGGACATTTTTTCTCCCTACATTTTCTCCTTACCATCAGAGTTTTCAGCACTTTCTTCTATAAATCTATCTTTTCCATTTGGAGAAAAGTCTATGGAGTGTCTGGAAAACTTGGAGCAACTATTTGGATCTCTTCACGGCTGTAGGAATTGGCCCTTGAAGTACCAAGAGAAAATCTTTATCTTTTTGCAAAGAAGAAGGGAAACACATACAAATGAAGTCAGACTCCCCACAGATCCATGGCTTGCAAAGCTTTCTGCTGCCTTTGCTCTAGTCAAAGGAAATGGTTTACAGCTTCTTCASACAGACCACGCTCCCCTGTCAACTACACTGCACAGGCGGTGTGTCTTAAAAACAGGCAGCCTGAAAAACAAATGGAAGCTACAGATTCCAGCCCTTAGAGATCATTCTTACCTTCTCCAATCTTCAAGAATTAAATACTAAAGCCTGTTGTGTTAGGGGACAACTATGAAGTGCAGATTTAGAACCATTTTTTTCCTCTTATCAGTTGTGTCTGATCCAGGCTATGGGCATGAGTTCACAGCATGAGTATAAGCCCTTCGCTATGTGAAGACATCCCATAGGAAATAGATATGTCAAAGATATAGATTCTGAACTGGGATGGTGTCCACAGCACTGGCTTCATTGTGCTCACATTTTACCAAGGAGCATGGTCAGCACACTTTACAAATAGGATTTTAGCCATCACAAAGGACAATTCTGAAGTAAAATGCAGTTAAATGACCCCAGTGAGTTCTTGCTGTAGCTCTGCTACTGTGTAGGCCCTCTTGCTGAAAAATGTCCATTTTTCTCCTACATGGTGGAATCTACCAGAAGAGCAGAAGGATGCTCAGACCATTTAGGAGAAGGCTGATAACCAATTGCTGAGAAGAGACACAGAGAGAGGTCACCAGAGAGGGAGAGGGAGAAGGAAGCAAGGACTGCAGCTGAATTTCAGGTAGAAGAATATGATCCTTTGGACAAGCTAGTARTAACCAAGAGGAAGGAAGTAGATGGGCTGGTTGGGATTCCAGTTGTGAGTAGCTTCATATTGTCCCCTCTAGCTGCCGATTTGAGTAAGGCACTACTGACCTTGAAAATTTGCCTGACATCTAAACCAGCATAAATAAATTAAGCAAAAGCAAGCAGGTAAATATTGGCACCACAGACATGTTTTGCATTGTTCCCTGCATCATGTCCATGCTGCGCTCTGCCTRTGATCCCAGATCACCCGCACAGCTCGGGAGCATCCAGGCTGGGGAAGCCCTCACATTGCACAGTTCATATGCTGGTTGCCTCTGGCTGTCTCTGACTTGTCTCAAACAGGAACAGAGACAGTAAGATCCCCCCCCCCTCGGCCCCCCCTCAACTCCTCTGTAAGTCTAAATATTTCTTTTCAAGCAGTGCCCAAGTCCCTGTCTTTTTTTTCTTCCCCTCTTGGGGATTTGCAAAAGCTCATTTGAACTCCAGTGTTCCTGTACCGGTGCAGTGGCCAGTGAAAGCTTTTTGTTACAGGGACATGCTACCTCTCAACCTAAACATGGAATCCTTCCTGCAGAAATATCCATATCTCATGAAGCTGGAAAAGCATGGCCAATATAGAGTAAATAAATCTATCTGCATGTGGACTTTGACTGATATCAAACTGGCTCATTTATTGCCACAACTCTTTGCTGGGAGATTTTTGTTCTGCTGTAGAGCTGCTAAATTCCCCTTGAGTACTATTAGTGTTGCTGCTTTTTATGTCTCTCTCCATGACACTACTCAATGCAAGTTATAATTAACTCAGAGGAAGTAGAAGGGGATGGACTCTGTCTGTTTAGGGGGAGATGGGGACAGAACGGGAAAAGATAATGCCAAATAACCTTTGGGTTTTCTAGTATCCCTTGAACACTTGGGCCTTGGTTATTTTTAGACGTCACCTTTCTACTGAGAGGCAGCCCAAAGCCTGTTGTCAGCTGCAAACTACGGCAATCAGAACTAATTTGGGGGGCTGAGGGAGGACTTGTATAATTTGACTTGTAAGACCTTTGTACTGGCCTTTTGCACAAGACTGGTTTTTAGCTTTGGAGAACTACAGAAGCCACCCCTGGCTGAGGTCCTAGTATCAAAGGTGAAAATGTGTCTGTTTTCCAGCAACACTGGACAATCTGGAGAATAATTTATTGCTAACTATTGAAGATTTAAATGCCAAATGCAGGACTTATCCTGACTCCCACAGATCCCCACATTTGTGCATACACACACAAGCTGGAGGGCTAGGATGCAGCCRAGGCATGCAGAGGCAGGCTGAGAGAGGGTAGCACAGCATTTCCGAAGGTGCGTGCACTTAAACAGGATCCTGACAAGGTTTCTTGCATTTTTTAAAAAGTACTGCATTGTGGAAGAAGAAAAGGGTAGAAAAACGAGCAAACTAGTGATCACATTGCACATGCTCTGGACACAGAAATTATTCCCCTAGCAGCAAATAGTGAACGCTAATAGGATCTTAGTGATCAGCTCACAGAATCCTCAGAAGTCGACAAGAAAAAATAAAGTGTCCTTACTGACTTTGACATCTCTCCTGCAGGTACGTACAGCCATAAGTAACCTTATACAGCTGAGTAAACCTACCGAGTTCAGCAGGACCACTCTCATGTGCACATTACTCACCTGGGTCTCAGTAATGTACGCTCACAGTCTAAAGAGTTCATACTTTTGAACTATTCAAAAAGTGAGTTTCTGAACCAAGAAGCCATTTGAATAACTAGCGTGCTATTTTGATCTGCATTCTAATTTGAAAACTCATCATTATTTACATGATAAACATAAATGGTGCATTTGGAGTTGTTATGGTCCATCATGTAAATCCGTATTTAAGCATTATGAAAAAGAGGATTTGTGACTCAGTAGATCATATTAGCTGTAGAGCAGCTATTCCTGTTGATCAAATCTATTTTCTTACTGCCCAACRTGCATCAAGTCCACGTGATAAAAAATTCTTATGACATATTTACTGCTGTGTGAAATGATTTGGTCATTTTTAATTTCTTTGTATTTTTCCTATAATATTCTAAGCAGCTTGGCATTCTCTGAGGAGAACAGCAGTCTTACTCTAGGTGGCCCTACTTTGATCTCAGCTAGGTGACCTTGAGTGATGAGCTCCTGCTGGTTTAACAAAGGTTCCCACAAATATTGTCCCCCTCACTCGGTGATGCCTGTGATGTTCTGTGGGCACGTCCTCCTCACAAAAAACATGCCAACTCCATATACTCCTTTCCCAGCCAGAAAACATCAGCTCCATACTTTCATTTCCCCTGTTTTGAGCCATTATCCCACTGCACCATCACACTTGCTTAYCCCAATAACCTGGTAGCATTAAGAGCTGGTCTCCTTGCCTAGCAACTGTTTTGCAAAGTCGATTCAGTAGAAATGAGCTTGGTGGTCTCTTGTCACCACTATTCCCTGCAGCGCTTAGTTCTCCTGCCGACGCTAACCCTACAGCGGTGGCTCAGACAACCCCTGGGTCTGCCCTGCTGCAGGAATAGGTAGTCAGAGGCAGACTCATTTTTCCTTCCATTCCTCAGGTTGACAGTCCCACGCAGACAGATAAAGGTACCTCCCAAATGCCGGAAAGATCTATACAGCTGGTGCTGAAGGGAGAGGCAATAGCTCTTCTGTCTTGTGCATGGCATTGCTTCATCCTGGGCCAAAAAGACCAATTTCATTCTCCTTGCTGCTGCTGTCAATGCTGCATCAAAAACTGTGCATTCAGACAGGGCTTTAAATGTAAACTAGAGAGATCAGCCTTAGCATTTGGCCACGAGCTGGAAATTTGTTCTTTCCACCCCAAGTGCAATCAAAAGATATCTGCGATTGCTGCGACTTTATTTATATGGCATAAAGTTGTTAGGGACTGTTAACGAGCTAATGTTTTTAGGACACTCTTAACTGCCACCATTTTGTATATATTCTCCATGTATGCTTGGTGGGTAGATAGAGGCATGTATTTGTCCACTCAGCCTCCTGCAGCAGAAGTACTCTCTATTCTTTCCACTCTCTCCACTTAGGTCACATTTTTAAGGCTTGTTTTGCCAACTAAGGGGAACCAAACTTCCGTCCAGATCATCAAAGATTTCTAGAAACCAATATATTTAAGAAAGCCGATGCTTTGTTATTAAAACTGAAGTTATCTTTACAAAGCTCCAATGGCTGTTAGCCAAAGCTTGTAGAAGACCCTCACAAATCCTGTTTCCATATTCAATGAGGATAGCAAATAGTGGGGTCCCACCCCAGGTGCTGCTGCGCTTTTTTACCTTCTTGGGTGAAATCTATCGCAGTCTGAAACTGGGAGATGAGTCAGAGAGAATTGGAGGAACAAGGAAAAGGAAAGACAGATGAAATGGCAAAATAAGGGCAATGTTCTGCCAGCAGATGTTCAGTATTCCTACAGTCTCGTTACCTTTGTTTAAATGTTTAAATCAATGCTCTTAGTTTAATAAACAAAACAGATGCAAAATTTGCAGCTAAGTGTTAGGAGTGAATGTCAAGGCACAGCGAGCGATCTGCATGTCCCCTGGGACTGTGTTTTTTGGTCCAGGATGGGAAACCTGTTGTTAGAATTGTTCCCAGATTATATCCCACTGGCCCTGATTACCTTGATGTTGGGGAAATGTCTCGAGGGATGTAAATTGCCTAGAATCATTTGCAACAGCTGCCAGCAACTGCGATTCTATGTTATTACAAAAGCAATCTCCCTTCCTGGGAATTTGATTTGCAAAAATAGAAGAATTAATAGAAATAGAAAGAAAGGTTTTAAAATAAGATCGGTTTCCAAAAACCAGGCGCCCTTTCTGACACACGTATCCCTTATGCTCTCAAATGGGAATAATTACAGAAGTGACTGTCACAAGATGGTACCTGCTTATGAAAAATAAATCTCTCCCTTGAATTTAGGCAGGCTTGAGTCAATATTTCTTGCAGAAGAAATCTCTCCTTTAAGCTCAGTATATTTTCTGGAACAATGGATATTGAATTGTGTCTGTTAATATAATCACTTGACATCTACCGTTTTGTATATTTCGTGTTCCAGTGAAACCTTCTCTGTATTGCTAATGAAATAATTTTTTTATGTTCTCAATAATCATTATTCTCTTTAATGAAAAGTTAGGGCAGATCTTTCAGTCCTTACATGTGGGAATAATTTCTACCCTCACATTACTTTCTTGAGTAACTTAAGCTGACTTGAGTGAATTAAAGTTTTGTAGGGATGGCTTGTTCATAACTTAAGTGCTAATTGACATCTATTTCAGAACATGACATTCCAGAATAAACCCTACTTTAAGACATTAATGCAATTACGGTTTTTATAACAATTAGTATAGTTATGTTTTGGGTAATAACTAGTAAGTCATTGCAGTGGAATGTAAGGTAATGTTTCCTGCCAGCTGCCTTCAAAAATCCTCTGTCAGAGACAGTGGGAAAGATCTGTCCGGAGTCACATAAAACATCTCCCACAAACACGGTGAAATAAGAGAATAGGAGACATAATACTYCTGTCTCTTAATTTTGAGGCACGACTAATCCTAGTGCTTGGAAATTTTGGAGTTTTAGTATCACAAATGAAACAAATTATTGCGTTTTAATGCCTCTGCATCAGAAAAAGAGTCAGGCCCAGATACAGTGGTCACTCTAATAAGTGATTAATAGCTGAAGTGAGCCTCTGGTACTTTATTTTCCTATCCCCTGCTCTGCCTCCTCTTTAACACTCAGGTAACTGTCAGAAAGGGACCCAGCTATTACAGATGACAAGGGGTAAATGCCTTCATGTTGTCCTCCAAAGGTTAAGGTTTACCAACCTCAGTTGGAAGCCACAATCTCCAATAACCATTAATCTACTAAACTCCAGTACGAGTGAACATATTTATGGTTGCAGTCACTAAAGGGTGAAATAAAGATTAGTTTTTAGTTAGGAACGCAAAGCTTTTTAGATCAATACAGACCCACTGCTGAAATCAATCTAAAGTTTGGAATTTTTAAGTAAAGATTTACTGGGCTTCCTTTCCTTGTACAGTTAATTTTCCAAAGGGGGAATAGTCTCAGCAATGTTACATAGTAATCAAATTGAGTAAACACTAGTCAGTTCGTAAACTGACCTCAGTTATGCGCATAGCAAATGAGTGTACAGCAATAAAAACACCCATAATGTGGATAGTAAATTTGCCAATAAACAGGTAAAGCCAAAATGCACATATAGACTAACATGATAAAATATTAGTAGCTACATTTGCCTATTTGAAAACATAAATAATCAATAGACATTAATAATGAAGTTGTTCGTGCGTTTCTTTATTACTGTGCATATTAAGTGTTTCAATTATTTCTACTTAGTTTGATAGATAAATGTATATGCACATTTTATGCCTTGAAAAGAATATAGGATTACTCTTCAAAACAAAAGCTACTGTTTAGATGAAAGAACAAGTGGACTGGAAATACACAGCTTGTTATACCCCTCTGCTGTTCATGTTTGATGCATGTATACAATTTATTATGCAATTTCTTGAGATTTGACAAAGTAATTGTCTGGCAAACCATAGCTTTAATGATGGTTTTTCTGCTTCATACAAAAGGTCTGAAGGTAGTGTAGGAAAATGACTTAATAGATCAGTGTCTATAAATGCTGTTAATGCGTATTATATATATATGTGCGATGGTAACCCAAGTTATTTTCTGAGTTACCGCACAATATGTTGTGAGATTCCATGTGGTAAATTCGTTTTTTGTCATCAGAGCTACTGCATGAAATCTTGTATGTTGAGCTGTAACTTCCAAAATAACTCGGGTCACTGCCCTAGCTTTAGTCTTGGTGTCTGTCACTGGCAGTTCTTGACGGTGGACCAAGGGCTGTGAAGAAGCCTGGATGTTTTAATAGCGCCATGGTAGCTTAAAAAAGCCAGAATTTCCATTGTTAATCCCGTTTTAAAGGGCTTGTCGCTTGGCAGTTAAAATCCATTCAGGTCTGAAACCAAAGTCAAGGTGCAATATATAAATTTCCTTTTAATCATATTAGTTTTAAATCATTGCGGCTATTCTTGAGATAAGGAGCACAGAAATCCTAAAGTTTTATTATTTTGAACACTTTTGCAGTCTTTTGTAACTAAAATATGTCTAATTTTAAAAAATGAAATTTCTCAGCAGAGGGATGTTCTTCATTTTGCCTGTCTCCCTGTTTTATCATCGGTAAAAGACTATTGGCCAGATTCATAGCTTGTGTGAGCGAGCACTGGGTCCACTAGGACCGTCCCTTTACATCAGCAGTGAACCTTTGTCTGCTGATGAGCTGTACTCGAATGAAGTTAAAATGGAAACCTTTTTCATTTTTCTCTGGTGTCGTTTCTCAGCCCTAGGATATTTGGGATGTTTATTTGTACCTTGGTGTAAATGAATATGAGGCATTGGGCAGACAGGAAGATGCTATCTCGTGAGCCATAGGTACCTGAAAATCACCCAGGCAACTCGAGCCAAAGAAAAAAAATGAGATGAATTCTGGTGACTGGGCTCCGACATCAAGTATCGCTTTATTCTATTTCCTCTCCTTTTTTTAGAATGAATCATATCTACCCTCATACCTGCTTTTTTGCCTCCCATATACGGCTCATGAATGAGTTTGTTGATAACAGGGAAGACTAAAGTCTCCTCTTAATCCTCTGGTACAACAGAAATAAAGCTAGTATTGATTTCCTCACATTCCCCGTTTGGCACCGTGGAAATATTCGAAAAGGTGAGGGGGGAACAATTTCCAGCTGTGAATGGTTGGCATATCCTTCACGCCAAAGCAGACCACAGATGATCTGCTTGTATTCCAAAGCAATGTCACTCAGAGCCAAATACAAGGACATTTTTATTATGTGAACTAGATGCTGGCCCGAAACAGCTGGCTGGTAACCCATCGAGCCTTGCCAGCCATTCCGTGATGACTTCTTTTTGGTTTCTACTGCCTGGGCCAGATTCGAACCAGGAAGCTGGACTCAACTGTCCACTTTGCTGAGAAGCAGAGAAACACTTCAGCAAAGGAAAGGGATTATTTTCCTGCTCCCATTTTCTCCTTATTCAGAGTATCTGCTACCAAAGTTATATCTTCCCTGACGAAAAAGCATATTTTTACAATGCTACACCACTTCAGGTTGCTATTTTGCAGTTGGACCTAGCGGAGACAAGACAGAGGTCCTTGTTTATCTGGGTAGCTTAGCTGGGTTAAGTCGGAGCCACTACTGGAGTTCACCAAAATCACCCTCACCAACTAGTGAGGGTCAACACCAGTTAGGGGAATAATGGTTGACCTTCACTGGCTACATAAAGTTAAAGATTACCTGGTTTTAATCTCATGAAGCCCTGTCTCCATGTTTTGTGTTTGTTTTTTTTTTTCTCTCAGCAAACCAGCTAACTTGAGTTAGCAGGTTCTGACTTTAAAAATACAGTTTGGAATATGGGGGAGACGCAGCACATCATTGACTATTTCACAATGGTGAATAGGTCTGGTTACTGAGAAAGCGATGATACATGATGTCCGCAAAGAGAGCACCCTTTTCCCCTCTGGAGCAGAACAAGACTGTGATATTTAAGCACAGCCCTACTATTTAAGCAGCCAGGTCAGAAGGTGCTCTGTGTCATCTTAGAAAGATGGAGTAAAGCAAGGGGAGACTGTAAACCTTAACTTGCATTTCCTTTGCTTTTTTATACTTATGTTTAACTTATGCCCCCAAAATGACGTCAATGAATAAGTATCTTGGTAGTCAAAGTTAACGCCACATTTTATTTTAAATCATTATTTCCTCAGGTGGGAGTCAACATCCAATGAGTCCTCTCTGCTGCATCCAAAAGGAGGAGACAATCTTGGGGCAGTCGAAATGGAGCACTACGGGAAAGATTTCTGTGCCCAGAGCACTTAGATGTGATGGAGAACAAAAGTCTTTGTCAGCAGACTTTGCTTGAAAGGGAATTAAAAAATTTTCACAACTCTTCTCTCCCTTAAAAACTGTTAGTGCTCCCTTGGGGCTTGTGAGAGCCACGTTAAACCTATGGATTATGTATTACTTCAGTACAAAAATGTACTCTGAATCTAGCCACTGCAATCCAGCTAGTTCCTGTTGCTCTGAAGCTTGCCCTTTCCCCGTGTGTCTCAAAATGCTGCCTCAAGGAACCAAGCAACTGGGATGGAGTACTGTCCCACTTGGGGATGGCTCCTTACAAAGCTTGACCATGACTTCAGAGCAATCGCCGTGCCACTTGCTGCCACTCCTTCTAGTYTTGCAATGAGTCCTGTGTGCACCAGGCTGGGAAAATTCAGCCAAACTGAATGGTGAATGTGGACACAGGTCCCACGCCCGGAAAGCATTCCCTTTCAAGAGAGCGCTTAAGAATATGCTTTAAGAAATGCTTAAATGCTTTCCTGAACAGAAATGGACTTAAGCACAAGAGAGTATCCCTTAATTGGGAGTACACTGCAGACACAATCACTAAAGCTCGTATTATGTGCCTGAAAATCGAGTCCCAGAGCGTAAGCTTTTCCGAGTGATGGTTAGAGGGTTCCTAGTTGTAGCATGGTTCTGTACAGAAGGATTTGCTTAATCCACCTTGCTTTTAGATTGCAATTTCCCCAAGCTTAGCTGCTTCTTTTAACAGTTCTGAGTTCTGCCCCCCCAAAGTTATTTTAATAACTCTTTCAGAGGCAATACCTTATATTCTGATTTTTCAGAAGCTACTGGTTTTCTACAAACTTTATTCATGTCATCTTGATTGCACAGCATTGCATTGAATAACTTTTTTATTTTTTATGTAGTTTACCCTATTGCCTTTTTGGGAACTGGGAGAGGAGGAAGAACACTTTGTCTTTCAGTGCTCTTAGGTTCACTCATTTAGGGTCCTGTTTAGCAGCTCCCAGTCCACCCCCACCAGACCTTTGGGTAAGCAGGGCAAAAGTGTGAATACGTAATGGTATCACGACTCCTTGTTACAGAAAAAATTCTGCTCTGCATACATTCAGGCATAGAAACAATACTTCACGATATGTCTGTGTGTATAAATAAAACCAGTCGGTATTCCTGGAGGAATCTCAAAGCACTAGGCAAGCGTGGATTAACCAGGACACAACACAGGCGATCTGGATGCCTGTGACACCTCCGGGGCCTAGTTGTGCCAGTCTCTAGAGCCACACGGTTGTGGCAGCCACTGGCATAGCCAGCGTAATAGTAAACATTCACAGATACCCAGCTGGGGGTGGAGCTGGGCAGATGTGCTCAGCAGGGCCGACAGACCACAAGCTGGGAGAGCCTTGGACTCCACTAATGAAAACCCTTTTTAGCATTTGCTAACTGAAGCACAGAGATATTAAAGGATGCACCTGGGTCAAGGTTGTTACATCTATATTATTAGACCCAAGATAACTTTTGATTTCAGATCTCTCTCCCTCCCAGCTCCTTGCAATGCCTCACATCTCCTCGGTTTCCAGGGAAAAGGCCTCCTCAGGGAACAAGGCACCTGCGAGCTTTGGATGGTTCCCAGGCCCTAACCCCAAAGTTTGCAAACTGGTGTAGGTACAATCACTGTGTGCCAGTGGTGGGAATCCAGACGTCCAGACTCGTGGGCCCTGGCTCTAACAACCACCACCGCAACCTCCTGAAATCTTCCACTCCTGCCCTACTCCTAGGCTGACACTACCTGGCAATGGATGAAGCGAGTAGTTAGTCTGTACTCCAGGAACAGTGCTGCTGGGATGCCAGGTCTACCTTCAGAAGGGCAAACTTCCACGTCAGAAACTTCAGGGTGGATTACACAACAATGTTCGGCGTGAGTAGCAACGTTATTGGTAACAGCCAAGACTGCTGTTGCTCACCTATTCGTATAGTACTTGTACTACAAAAGGGACCTGTGTGCTCAGACCTGTCCAAACAACTAGTATGGCATGTTGCCCAACAAAAACGATCCAGATGATTACCTGTAGTCCTTACCTCTCTGGAAGGTCCCCAAGAGAACTTTCTTTTCCTGTGGTGAGAGATCCCATCCACATACAGGTGGCTCTGGTGAGCGCCATCATTTCTGTTCTACCATTTGAAATGCAACAGTGGCAGAAATGCAGACTGCTGAGAGAGTTCAGCAGGCGAGATGACATGCACAAAGGCAATTTCTGTGCCCCAAACAGGGGAGCCAGCTGAAGTTCTGTTTCTGATAGCAGTCTCAATGACAAAGGGGCAGGTGTTCAGAACTGACACTTATTTTTGTACTTAATAATTAAGATACTCTGCATGTAACTTGATTTCTGAGCTGTGCCAGGATATCAGTGTATATTGCAACAAGAAAATCTGCAAAAAGTCCCCCACAAAACATCAGTTGTGCAGAGATATGTTTCATATTACAAGCACAGATAATAAAGGGGTTCTAAATGCCTCTTTTTTGTATAATTACTCTTGCTGAAAAGTATTTACCTTGCTTGTTTACCGAGTTTGTTCCCTGGGATTTTAATGACAGTGCCTTATACTTTCTTGATGAAGGTCTCCTCTGCATGAGGGCCTCTTCCTTTAATTGCGAGATGTGATTCGGCTCCTTTTTCAGTATTGACCTCCTTACTACAAGTCTCTTCAATGAGGCTTTGGTAAGTTGAGAAGTCTGCATGGAAGGAAAGAGATGAGCTAAGGGAAGACAAGTAAAAGCACAACATCTACTAACCTCTGGCTTTGAAAAGATGAAAGCATGGTGCACTGCCCACTGTTCTTTGGAAATCCTGCTTAGGGATAGAGCCCTATAGCTACAATAGGGAAGGCTTGGGAGTTAGTATGTGTTCAGTGCCTCGGGGGACATGCTCTTAGCTCCCAGTGGCTTCCATGAAGCCTGCGACGGTCTTAGGCTTATAAGCTAGAGACATGAAGTCCCTGCTTAAACCAAGTGGCAAGTACATCTAGTTTTGCTCCACAGGAAAAATTGGATAATTTTGCATGGTGCAGGTCAGGGGGTAACTGCAGAAGAAAGCAAGCACATGGTATTTTCTGCTGACAGCTGCTGCCTATAACAGAGGAACTTTGATTTTCTACTTTGCAGACATAATGTGTAAAATTTTGAAAAGCACACAAGTGAGTTAGAAACTTTGAAGTCTCCTTTCAAAACTGCTCAAGTCCATTTAGAAAATACCATACCCAGGACTTTTGGAAAAATTTGTCCAATGTAATTCATAAGTGACGACAAATCATACACATAAGTAAGACTGAACTTTATTTCAACTTGCATTAGTGTAGCAAAGTTAAATAAAAATTAACCAGGTCTTTTCAGTAATGAGCAAAACATGCCAGTATGCTAGTCCCAGAAACTTGCTACACATTGGCACAGACCTATTTTGGCAGCTTACAATGGTACAGGAGTGTGTGTGACACATCACTCAGTGAAAACTGATACAAAACCCCGTGGGGATTATTTACAGCCATTACAGCAGTAAAGTTCAGCAGCACAAGCATGATATAAAAATTGTTCTTCCCATCTACTATGGTTGGGAGACAACTCACATCACTGAAGACACCAGCTACTATCAAAATGGAGGTGTCTTATAATCCATGTTTCTCTTTACCTGAACAGGGTCAAAATCTGGGTGGAAGGGGAGGCACAACAGGAGCAAAACAAAGAAAACGGTTTTAGAAGCAGCACATGATGGTGTCATTCTTGTGGGAAGAATACCATGCCCTAAACCACCAGCTGCCTAATGTATCTTGGAAATTTCTTGCAGAAATAATTGACATCCAAGGGAGGAGGAAGGGAGGTATCTGGTGAGGAAAAACAGAAAGATATGGCATTCTTTTTTAAGGTCATCAGAAAATAAATAAAAGCAAAAACTGTCTCGATGCCTTTCAGTTCCAGTCCTTTGCATTCGTGAGCAATCTGACTCCAACTCTGTAAATGCATTGGCATCCTTGGCCAAGTCAAAGAGAAAGACCATGAGACCTGGCATTCAAAGTCCCACTCCTGGTGTGTATTTTAATTAACGGGAGCCTGAGTATTATCTGCGAAAGGGGATGGGGATCGTGGCTTTCACACCAGGTAAAACTTTCTGTAAGTGCTCGCTCCAGTCTCCTTTCATGTGCATTTCATTCAAGGGCATACATTCCACCTTTTTTTTTTTTTTTCTTTTTTTTGACAATCGGAGGTTTGACAACAGAAGAACAGAGCTATAAATGTGAGGGTGCAGTATATCATGAGATAAAGTGTGGAGAACATGTCCTCTACCAAAATGCCCCTTGGTGGAAAGAAAAAGCCCAAAATGTCTACAATGAGAATTCCCTCTGCTTATTACAACTATAAAGGAGCAAAAACCAAAACAAAGCCCCAACCCATGGGCTGTGCTGTGCACGTTTCTAGGGTATCAGCTCTGGCAGAAAGTTGAAAGGTTACGTTTGTGAAATAGCAGCTGCTTTCCTGCCATTTGATTCAGGCTTCTGCATTGCAAAGTCTTGAAACCGAAAGACAAATCTGACAATATGCTAATCTTCCAATAAAAAAAAAATGTGACTTCTGAACCCTTATCTGTTGAAGAGCTGACAGTGAAGTTCAGAGACGGTTGTCTAACCAGACAAAACGATAGAGAAAATATGCCTTCAAACAAGATCATAAATCTTGAACAGTGCAGGGGAACAAATGTAAAGGGAACGTTTTACCACTAACACCATTTAGTAGCCTCACTTTCTTTCTCTCCCCTCCACCCCTCCAGCCTCATCATACTTGAAAGGAAGGAGGATGTATCCTGCCAAAGCAATAATATAAATACAAGGGGGGTTGGGGGGGGKGKGTGACAATATATCGGGTACTGAAATCAGACATTATTTCCATCACATCCGGGGTGCGGGGGGAGAGCAGAGACACAAAACAAATACTGTGCAACCTGAATACAACAGACTTACCCCTCTGCCCAGCAACACACACACACACACACACAMAAAAAAAGTTTGCATATTGTACAGGGCGCTTGAAGATCATAAATCTATGCATGAGAAAGATGTAGTGGAAATTTTTGGGGGGATTAGAGTTTATTTTTGTCATCTCTGTGAGACAGCTACTCATTCATCCAGATCACAGCTAAGAAAAAAGCTGGTCACAGAAATTAGCAGTTTCAGCTCAGCAGCAAAGTCGCCAGCCTGTGAAGGCAGAGAGAAATTGACTAATTAGCAATGCGCACTAAAACTTGACGGTTCTTTATAGAGAGAGAGAAGAGAGAGGGAGAGCGAGAGGGAGGGAGGCAGAGAGGAGGGGGGGGCTCGCTTTTTCCCCTTCTTTCTTCCAAAGATGTTTGAAATCGCAGTCATTTACGCTCGACAATTTTTACAATAGCCTTGAGCCATAATTTTGCGAGTCTCTCCAGCATCCATCCCCCTGTATGGTCTCTCTCCACTGGCCATGCACGACCGTTTCTCTCCCCAACCGTGGATTTCCTATTACTCTCGTTACGACTCACTGAGCCCCAGGCCCAAGGATAATGATGTGTTGTTTCTTGGTAGCATAATTTGTCACACGTACATTTTTTCTTCTTCTTCTCTTGCAGAAAGCTCTGCGCTCTCTCTCTCTCTCTCTTTCTCTCTCTCTCCTTCTCTCTCTCTCGTACATTTTCTTGCTGTTGCTAATTCATGGTGATCAAATGATGTACGACAAAATAAATTGTAAAGAGTGACTGCTCCGAGTTGGGAACCAGAAGGTTTTTTTTTTCTTTCTTTCTTTTCTCTCCCTCTTTTTTTTTTTTTTTTGAAGGAGCGAGCAAACCTTTAAAAAGGAAGGACAATTGATTTTTTTGGGGGGGAGCTTAAGTGAACCTTTACTTTGGCAGCTGGTTGTGGAGCAGGTAAGTTTCTGGCCTTGTGTCTAACCGTCTCTGTGCATTTTCCTGTGTCTCCTGATTTGTTTGTTGTTGGGGGAGAGGAAAGGGGTGTCTGTGTGTGCGGGTGTGTGTGCTGGAAGTGTGTGCGGGGGGGGCAGTTGTGTAACGAACGCGTTTGCAGAATAAACTCCGATTGCAAGAAATGGGCAAAACGAGGAAGAAAGAAGGGGAGGGAGAAAGAGGAGGAGTGTGTGTGTGTCTGTGTGTGTATGTGTGTGTGCATGTATGTATGTGTGTGTGTGTGTGCGGTGGGGAGGGGGGGATTGACCGGGTCCACTTAAAGGGAGAGGCTCCGGGAGGTTTCTGTAGCCGGCGGCGGGGCGCGGAGCGGGGCTGAGCGGCGCCGGGGCAGGGGAAGCGGCTGGAGGGAGCCCCTCGCTGTGCCGATAAATGGGGGGGGGGGGGGGGTGAAGGGAGGCAGAGGAAGCCCAGCGCTGGCGAGGAGCGACTGAGCGCGCTGCAATGGCAGGAGCAGGTCTCGGCGGGATCCCGCTGAGGAGGAGGAGGAGAAGGAGGAAAAGCGGCGGCGGCGCTCCGCGGGGCGGGATGCGGCCAGCGCGGGTCGGTGGCTGCGCAGCCCCCGCAGGTGCGGCCGCAGCTCGGCGCTGCCCCGCCGACCCCCCTCCCCGGGCCGGGCACGGGGCCGGGGCGGGTGGGGCGCGGCGGGGCCCGGCCGGACCGAGGGGCCGCCGGGCAGGGCCCTGCTCCCCGCCGCCTCCCCCGTCCTTCCCCCAACTTGAACTTCACGTAGTTACCGGAGTTACGGCAGCGGCGCCGTCTGCTGCGAGGAGAAGCGAGCCGGGCAGGACAGCAGCGGGTGGCCCCTCGCCGGGCCCGGGGCTGCCGCCTCCTCCCCCCCTCTTCCTCCTCCTCCTCCTCCTCCTCCTCCAGGGTGCGAAGTATTGCAAACCCCCCCGCTGGGGCGGAGAAGGGGGGGCTCAACTTCGGTGCCGGCCAGCACCGGGGCCCCGGCCCCGGGCACGCCGCCCCCTGGCCCCCGGGAGGAAGCGGGTCCCGGCGCCGCCGAGTTGCCAAAGCGGGCGGAGGGGGCCGGGGGCTGGGGGCGGGCAGGGCGGCAGGGCTGCTCGCCTTCCCGGCAGAGTTTCAGTCACTTGGTAGTTTCTCTGGGCATCGCGGAGTTTGGGGGGGGGTGGGGGGTATTTCGTGTGTGTTCGATTGCTTGGGTGGTTGGTGGGGGTTTTTTTGGGGGGGTGGCTCAGCTTTGAAAACGTGTCTGGCTTCCTCGCTCCTCCCCTGGAGAGCAGCCCGGTTTGCACGGAGAAGGGAGGCGAAAGGGCCGGGGGTTGTAGCGGGGGGGAGAGGAGGAGGGGAGGCCAAAAAAATAAATCTCTTCCAGCCCTCCCATGTTGCGGCCCCTCCGAGAAAGCCCGTCCGTGCCCGGGGCGGGGGGGCGGCTCGGCGGGCAGAGGGGAGCCCGTCCCCCGGCTGCTCCCCCCGCCACCCGTGCGYACACGGCCGGGATGCGCCCTCCGGGCCTCTAAAGCTCTTGTGTTTATTGTTGTGTCGTCCCGTGTGTCCCCCCACCCCGCTCTCCTCCCCACCCCTCTACCCAGGTTGGAGGAGGGTTTAAAAGGCAGGTGTGTCGGAGGCCGCTCGCCATGTCCAGATCCGGGGACAGGACCTCCACCTTCGACCCCAGCCACAGCGACAACCTGCTGCACGGCCTCAACCTGCTGTGGAGGAAGCAGCTCTTCTGCGACGTGACCCTGACGGCCCAGGGCCAGCAGTTCCACTGCCACAAGGCCGTGCTGGCCTCCTGCTCCCAGTACTTCCGATCCCTCTTCTCCAGCGGCGGCGGGAGCGGCGGGCACCCCCACGCCCTGGGGCTGGGGCCTGGCGCCCAGGACGGGCTGGGGGGCCCGCCGAAGGAGCCGCCGCCGCCGCAGCCGCAGGAGGAGCCCGGGACCCCGTCCTCCTCCCCGGAGGACAAGCTGCTGGCCAGCCCGCGGGCCATCAACAACCTGGTGCTGCAGGGCTGCTCGTCCATCGGGCTGCGGCTGGTGCTGGAGTACCTGTACACGGCCAACGTGACCCTCTCGCTGGACACGGTGGAGGAGGTGCTGTCGGTCAGCAAGATCCTGCACATCCCGCAGGTCACCAAGCTGTGCGTGCAGTTCCTCAACGACCAGATCTCGGTGCAGAACTACAAGCAGGTGTGCAAGATCGCCGCCCTGCACGGCCTGGAGGAGACCAAGAAGCTGGCCAACAAGTACCTGGTGGAGGACGTGCTGCTGCTCAACTTCGAGGAGATGCGCGCCCTGCTCGACTCGCTGCCCCCCCCCGTCGAGTCGGAGCTGGCGCTCTTCCAGATGTCCGTGCTCTGGCTGGAGCACGACCGGGAGACCCGCATGCAGTACGCCCCGGACCTGATGAAGCGCCTCCGCTTCGCCCTCATCCCGGCGCCGGAGCTGGTGGAGCGGGTACAGTCGGTGGATTTCATGCGCACCGACCCCGTCTGCCAGAAGCTGCTGCTGGACGCCATGAACTACCACCTGATGCCCTTCAGGCAGCACTGCCGGCAGAGCCTGGCCAGCAGGTGAGGGGGGCGGCGGGGAGGGGGGGGGCCTTCCCTCACAGACGCCCCCTCGGCGGCTTTTGGCCGCGGGAGGCAGGGGGAGCGGAGAGTCCCCGCAGGGCGCGGGGCCGAGGCGGCGGCGGGCAGGGACCCTGCGGGGGCCGGGCCGGGCCGGGCGCCCTCC
>JAYKAV010001775.1:776104-874954 GCA_035582835.1 Phoebastria nigripes
GCGGCGGGAGCCCGCCCGCGGCGGCGGCTGAAGGAAGGGCGGCGGCGGGGCCGAGCTGCCCGCCCCCAGCACCGCCAAACTTTTCGTCCCCTCCCCTCGGCCCGGCGGGGCCGCTGCGGCCGGGGGCGGGGGTTGGCGGTTGGCGCCCCGCAGCGCCCCTCCGGCTGCCCGTCCTCCGGCGCGGGGGGAGGCCGCTGCGCGGGGAGCCGGCCCGGGCAGGGGCGCGGAGGCGGCTCCGCGGGCTGCCTGGCCGCCAGCGCGGCGCTAGGCGTGGGGGGGCCCGACCCCCGGCAGGGCAGCGACGGGGGCGGAGGCCGCGTCCGAGAGCGGGAGGCCTCCTCGGAGGCGGCCGGCGGAGCGATCGGCCGCGGGTGGCTCCCGCGGCGTGGGTCCCTCGGCTGCCCCCGCGGGGAGACCGTGTCCGCCCCGCTCCCAGGCCTGCCGGCGTGCTGGCGGCGGTCGCAGCTCCCTCAGCCGTCGTGCCTGGTCCGTGGGGCTAAGGCGTGAATGCGAGGCTTCACCGTGCGTGTGGGAGCCCGCGCTTTGGGAACCTGTTGTAATTATTTATTACAGGCCATATTTCTTTTTTTTTTCCCCACAATGTTACTCCTTAACAGGGAGTCGCATCTTCAGGGCGTTTTAAGCTGTAATATCCAAGTCCTAAATCTAATTAATTATTTTCATAAATAACTGCATTATTCGTGCACACCCTGGTATTGCTGATGTTCGGGTGATGTCCGTATTGTGTGTGGAAACTTGTGACTTCATAGTCCTTACATCTATGACATGTCAGTTATTTTCATTTAATAAGGTAATGAATCATGATGTCAAAGATTGACAATATGAGGTTGGTGTTAGGAACTGAAAGCACAGCATGTAGTTTAATGAGCAGTAAATATACCCGAAATGAAGGGGATATTTGTTTTTCTCCTTTTAAAATACGTTTATACTTCATTTCATTCAAAAATGGAAAGATAATACCATCTTCCAAGTACAGTGGCACGGTAGTGCAGAAATCAAAGCACACTTCGTATTATTCAGCTTTTTAACTAATAGGTGGATATTATTAATGACTTAACGGCAGCAAGAAAAACTAGTACATTATTATATATTTTAGATAATACGCTCTGTTAGGATTAATGCAGAGGATTCTTTATATCTTCATGTAATAGGTACCCCGATGATTTAACTTTGAAAATGCTGTGCCTCCTTTTATTATCTCTGGCTAGCTCGCTCTGTTAGTGTTTTGTCATGCTTATCACCTTGCTGTCTAACTGATTCTCACTCCGAAATCCTACAGTAAAAAACAAATACCAGCATTTTGCAGTGTAAAGTATTTTTGAGACGCCGCTGTTGTAGCTGCTGCGTACCCTTTGCATTTCAATATTCAAAACTGTTGACTTTCAAAAATGCAAAAGCCACCACCTCCTTCTCAGTCGAGATTCTGCACGCCGCCGGGGGCATGCCGGGGCTCATGTCCTGGTGGATTGCTGAGATACCAGCCGGCTTGGTTCAGTGAAGATACCTTCCAGCTTCACTGGTCCATGTCATTTGAAGGATATGTAGTGGTGTTCTGACCACTGAATGCTTACAAGTGTCATGGATGCTGCAAGAATCTGATAGCCCTGGTGCTGGGAGCTGGCTTTCCCTGTAAGCGGGAGCGTACACAAAAGCATCACACTTTAAGTAGACCTAGATTAGATTCTAAGTTGCGCTTACTTAATGGTTTATGGGGGACTCCAGATACCACAAATACCATGGTTTTTATTTGTAACAGGCCTGCACATCTGTGCAGACAGTGGTATTTCAGAGACCCTTAACCGTAGTGGGTGAAAACGTACCGTCACCTTCTCAACTTTAATATGTGTTTAATGACAGCGTCGCAACTAGCTTCTCTTGATTGGGTTCTTCGGTGGCAGTGAAATCGGAGCAAAACCATTTAGATTTCTCTTATTTATAAGCAGGCATTAGAACTTACTCAAAATGTTAAAATGTTGGAGATGTTGAAATGCTCTGTGATACAGAATGCAATTGGTATATTTTTGTTTTGGGTCTTGGATGATATTCCTGGGAATTCATAAAGGTCACGAAGGCCCATCTTTGAATCTTAATCACTTTGAGATTTCATCAGGCTGCCTAAGTGTACAAATGCCTTCTTAAACATGAACGGAGAAACAAAAGAAACATACCCAAGACTACAGAGATTTCCAGACTTGTTCCTGTTACTCATAGTTTCTCTAAAGCTGCGATGACAGGTTGATATTCATTCAGTAAAATTTTATTTTAAGGGAGAAAATCTGCGAAGAGTTTCTGAAGTTACTAATTTGCAGAAGGAAATCTTAAAAGTAACTAACAGTTACGTACGTGTGCAAATAGATACAAATTATTACACCAAAAAGGACTTTAAAACTTCGATTACCTTTTCTGTGAGCAATGGTGACCTTAGTAATTTGGAATTTAAAGTTTAATGAAAGGTCATTCACAAAAGATTCGCATGTCTTTAGAAAGAGATTAACTGTTCCTCTTGTGCAGTATAATATATACTGCAGTATATATACTGTGCAGTATAATATATACTGCACAGTACAGTATGGGTTGGTGAGAAACACAAGCAGCACAGGTGCCACCTGCTTACTGCGTGTTGAAGAAATAAGGAGAATTGCACTCAGAATTAGAACTTGCCAATAACTTTTCTGCATTTTTAAAAAGAACATTGTTTTTTGTAACACACTACTTAAAAAAAAAAGTGTGTACACATATGTATGTACATATCCATACACGCACTACCACTTTGGAGTACTTTGGAAATGGGGCTACTTACATTTCTTAAACAAAATGAGTGTAACGGGAAGCTCGAAATACAGTGATTCTCCTCTGAAATGTAACTGTAAAAATAGCACTGGTTCTTTCTTTAAGCTTGTTTTTTATGTGGTAAATCACACGTGCTCGCTTTTCTGACAAACACAAGTTTTTGCTGTTGTCAGGGCTGGAGGAAAGCGATTTTGGATCCTAAGAGACAGTCTGCGCACTATGAGCAGAGTTATTTCTAAAGTTTGTGCTATAAATGCAGATCCTGCAGCACAAGTGATGCTGGGGCTMGAAGGCACCCGGGTTGTCTTTTGTGCCACAGTGAAAAACGCTGTTTACCTTCAGGGAGAGCAGATTTTTTTTTTTCAGGAAATTTCCTGAGGGAAGGTAACACTTGAACGCCCTCATGCATTTTTGTAAAATTATTTTTCAAAGTACAGCAACTAAATGATCATCGTTCAAAAAGTTGAGGAATGACGTTCCTGACTTGTGAACCTTGCCATGCACTCTGAGGTTTAGGACTTTGCCACGGGGGGTGGGTGTTTTGGCTCTGATCTGGCGTATAATCAGGTGCTCAACTCTAACCAAGTTAGTAATTCTGTTGACTTTGATCTCCCTTTTTCGGGTTAATGCTGGAGCTTTCTGGCCTCTGTGATCCTCACCTACGGTAGGGCCTCAGCACACAAGCTGCTATTAAAGCCCCTTGAGGCACAGTTTTGACATCAGTAGGAAAAATCCCAGTTGATTTCAGCATGGAGCGCCATTATGGTGACCCTGAACATGAGGCTTAAATGATGTTTGTCTGTCCCTGAGAGACACAGATAACTGTGCTGTGTCATGTTTTCTGTAGTTCTGGGGAGAAAATGCATTTAGACAGAGGAATGTTCGTCTTCCAGTTATTTGTTTGACTCTTGGGACTTCACTAGAGTATTGAGATGATTAAAATGTCTCTGTGCTTTATTGTGTAATATAACATATTTTATATAATACATGTGTTTTCAATTTTTAAAAAGTTCTGGGTTAGAGCATTACCGTGTTGCTGGAAAGAATTTCACTTCTAAAGATGAGTGAGCTAGTGAGAATTATTATTGCTTCCATGTTTACTTGCGACAATGAAAATGGTTAAAAACACATCACTGCTATGAAACGCCTAGCTTTTAACTTTAATTTTACTTGTGCTAATGCGCAATATAGCTGTAGACAGAGGATGGAGCACTATAGAAAAATATTTAAATTACGGAGCTTTTTATTAAGTCTTTTACCTAAATATTGTTGCCTTTTTATAGAACATTGCCATGATTTTGTGGTTTCGCTCACCTGTAACTATTTACAATGACTTCTGTTCCAGACAGACATGAGAAGATAGGCTGGGTGGGAAGAGTCAGCCCCTTACGGCCTGGGAGTTGTTTGTTGGCTGGAGGACACATGCAGCTCCTCGACATCAATGGTTTGGGCTGGTCAGCTCCTCCCAGGATTTGCAGGCAGAGCAGCAGTTAGATGTCTGTACAGCYGCATCAGGTACCTGAAGGCAGAGGGGAGTGAGGAGAGTAAAGCTGGGAGAGAGGGGAAAATGCAGAAGAAGAAAGGAATTAAGATACTCCAGGGGAGAAACAGGACATAAGTAGCGGAAGCAAGGAAGTACAAATGAGGGAAAAGGGGAGAGAAGAACAGTTTTGAAAGGAGAAAAGTGAAAGAATAGGATACCAGACAGGAAAGGAGGCAAGCAAAACAAAAAAGACCCCAGCAGATAAAAAGAAGAGAGGGAATGAAACAAAAGGAAAAAACCTGATTCTTGGCAGAAACAGCATCTGTTGTCAATAACAGCTGAGTATTTCAGTTTCTGGAAAAGCCATTTCAGATGTGGGGGAGGAAAAATGGACAGGGATCAACCAAATGACCTGAGGTGGGAAAAGTCGTAGGCAGGAAATACGGAATTAAAGAGTAAAAGAGAAAGGAGGGAAATAAAAAGACAAAGAGATAAGAAGGCTAAGCCTGACCGTGCTGTTTTCTGGGTTCAGCGAAGTCACAGTATGTACAGACCCAGCTGTTTTTCTATACTTTTGTTCCCTGGGCTACTAGACCTTGGGGAGATTAGAAGTGCAAATTCTGGTCCTGCTGAAGCTAATTGTAGAGGGTTTTATTTTTCTTTAATTTCAGTGGGGAGAGGGTGTCATCCAGGCTGTTTGGTGTTAGGTGATATTAGTGAAAGTGACAGCAAATTAAACAGTGACAGGTGATGATGATGATATGACCAGTTTTCACTCAGTAGGAAGGTGGTGACTGTTGATGAAGAAGGAAAATGTAAAGTGATGAACAGCGTGAGACGGTTGCATTTATGTGGAAGACATATATACCCAGTCTGTTTTACTTTCTACAGAGGAGATTAAAAATTTGAAGAAACTGGTTACCCCTTGGCAATTAAATAATTTCCTTCTTGAATACACTATTTGTCTACAAATCTCACAGGCTGTAGTTCAGTTTGACTTCTTTTTCTGCTAAGATTTTTGTAGGACCTCAGTAGGGCATGTTTGGTGGTTGTGAAAAATTTGCTTGTTTTCTCACTGAAATACATTGTTGTGTGTTCTAGTAACAGCCAGCTGCCTGTCCCTTTGTGATCCTGACACCAATATTTGGATTTTTAACTAATTTTCACACTCATGGTTAATTGCAAGTGAGAAATATTTCAGACACCAAATTAATGTCTGGATAAAAAACATACCTTAAAATGTGTGTGAATTATTCACATTTGCATTACGGTGTGGATGAAGTGAACATGAGGCTCTGGTTAATTTTAGCGGGCTTTGGATCAGGTCTTACGTGCCTGAATTAATATCAGGAAATTGTACCTGTGCCAGGACTCTCTCAGCTGAGCTGCAGAAGGGGGACTGACACATTAGAGGCTGCGGGGAAGTGAACCACAGACCTGTAGTCAGTTTAATCCTAGTTAGTCTCACCTACTTGCCTTACTTGCCTTATGTGCATTCATTTGCCTTTGGAGACAGGCTAGTGCTGAAGTGTAAGTGGAGAGATGTCGAGTATCCAAGAGGGAGGGAGGCCTGGAGCTCAGGTTACGGTCAGAGGCAGCACTGTTGTCCTAAAAGGACTGCTGTGGGTCAGGACAGTCCTTGGGAGTCTTCTTAAAGACACGTATGTCCTGGCTGGTAAAATCCTTGAGAGCTGCCGTGGCATAGCCAGTTTCTTGGCCCAGTTATAGTACTTGATAGGAGAAGCATAATTTATGAAGAGCATTTAATGGCTTTTCTTATGGGCAACCGTCTTTCCAACAGCTGTAGATGAAGAAGGGGTGCCAAGTACCATGTGCAGGTACTCCCCAGTGTCCTGATCAGAGGTACTAGTTGGGAGTGTCTCCTTTGTGAACTGCCAGCCCCTCCTGATTTACGTCCTTAGGTAACACATAGTCCCAATACCTCCAGCTCCTTCCCCACCTCCTGCTTTTTCTTGCTCCAGAACTTCATTTTTTCAAAATCCCCTACTTCAAAGCCTTTTGAACGTCCAAACTACTCATTTTCCCTTACCAGTCTGCCTCGTTGGCTCCTCCTTGCACCTAGGCCACTCTGCCAGATAGGGCTCTTCCCCAGAACCAACCTACCTGAGCTTCACCCCTGCCTGTCCCTTCTCTTGAATCCTCTGCTACCATGGCCCCTGGCCCCTCAGTGCCCCTTCCACCACGCTCCCTACCTCACACACACCAATGCTGACTGCTGCAGACCTCTCAGCTTGGATCTCCAGAGCTGCTGCAGCTGGTTGGGCGGTGCTGCTCCTCGGCTTTCTGTCACCCTTCTAGCACTTGAAACAGCTTCAAGTATCTGCATCTCCAAACTCTTTTTCCAAGAGGGGAAATCTTTCACTGGATTTCAAGCTGCCTTGTTCTAGAGGGAAAATTAAGTTAAGTTAAAAAAAGTGCTCTCACTAAGCCATTCAAACTGAGAGCAAAGTGCCTGCAAAAATGGGAACTTCCTCCTCAAATGCTGTACTTCAGCAAAAATGCCCCTTTCCAGCACCTGCAACAGTCTCTGCAGCTCATGTACAAATCCTGTGGGTCCCTAAAAGAATGGAGCTGTCTCCCATGAGGTCCTGTGCTGTTCTTGCCCATGCTTTGGCAACACAATCCAGGACTGTCCTGTCAGGCAGAACGTAGGTCAGAGGGGGTGCAGAGCCTCCTAGATAAGGAAGTTCCCTCTCAAACGAAGTCCTCCTGGTATGATTTATACTTAGGGTGTACCTCTTACAGATGGAGTGCTGTAGGATCGTGGTGAGCATCACACACACCTGTCTTGGCTACCTGAGGCTATCCGAGGCTTTTCTGTTCACTCTCTGCCTGATGTGCATCCCCTTCACGTGGAAAGAGGAGATAGAGAGGGTCTTTGAAGGCGTGTTGTGGCCTGGGATCACTGTAGTTTTTTCCTTATAGCAGAAGAATATGGAGGTTCTGAGTCTGTAACTGCTGAGCAGTAAATGGAACAGAGCTGCGATGGTGTAATTGTTTGGATTTGTACTTGAAGAGAAAGTACAGCGAGCCTTGGGGGCAAGGGGAGTGAGGAGAGCAAACGTAGAACACAAAATCAACAGAAAATAGTTTGCCAGGAAAAAAGCTTCGGTTCTGTTAAACTCATGTTATGGAAAAAATGCTCATAATCTGTAAAAACACCATTTTATCTTTTCAAGTAACTGCTGTGTTTTAAAAACCAGCGCAGTTTTCTAAATCAGAGCAAAGTTTGTCATTATCCTTTGCAAAGTATGGCCTGAAAAGATTGTGCGGAGAAGTTAATAGGAATCCTGAATGAAAGTTTTGAGCTGGACTCTACTGCTCTGTAAACATCTCTGTTGCTGATTTTGTTGAACCAGATCCTGTCTGGTATTACAGGTTTACCAAAGGACCATCTAAAGAAATTAAAGAATATGGGAAGTTGAAATCCATTAGTAGATACTTCCTGGCATCATTTTTCATATTTACTGCCTTCCTGAAATTTTCTTTAAAGACCGTCATGCCTAGTACTTAGTAGTCAACACTTCTTGCTGTATCCTTGGAAAGCAGACAATAAACTTTGAGCAAATATTATCAGCTGCCAAGTTCAATGGAAACAGACAGTTTGCACTGAAGCTGGAAGTAAATAGAAGTTGATGCCACAGTTGGTTCTTCCTGTCTTCCCTGACTGCCGCCTCCTTTCAGAAAAAAAAAAAGGCAGTGGAAAAGGTAACCAGTCATAGCTTGGGTGAGACGACAGCAAGTTGTGTTTCTTCTCCTCAGCTTCCTAAGGAAAAGGAGACTCAGCTGGGGAGAACACAGCCTCCGATGCAGAGACCTCCTGTCGTCAGGACATCCGATATAGAATTAAACAAAAAAAGGACCTTCTTGACTTTTCACAGTCTGAAAATMAAAAAGAAGAGTAGACTGAAATTTCCTAGGGGAAAAAATGCGGATTTGGCCACCCTGAAGCATTCTATAAACATTTCCATTTTACCACCTCTGTCTAAAACAAACAAACAAAAAAGGAGTGGGGAGGGGAAAGCAAATTGCAAAAGCATCTAGCTTTGACATTTTCTTTAGTTTTATTTTTAAAAGTATTCAGGATCAAGGGATTTTCTTTAAGGTTTTTCAGAACTTCCAACAATATGGAAAATCAGTTGTTCACATAGTTTTGCCAATAAGATTCATGACACAGGAGGTTTTGTGACTCATTTACCAATATAAGCTTTGCTAGTAAAATTCCTTTGATTCAAATCCCTTACAATGCTTTAGATACTCACTGTGTGGCTAGTAAGGATATCTTTAGCATTCAGATCTCAGTGAATTTAAAGACTTGTGTTCGAATGATCTATTTGTGTAAATATTGTCGCTRTAGAAGTACTATTCATGATCTCACATAGGCAACACATCTATTAAAAGCCTGTCTCAAGCTATAACGAACAACAGTGTTGTGCACGAATACAGCAACCTTGGCAGGACTCCGTATGGGAAAGCTACTGAGCATCTTTCTGGGGAACTGTACCAGTCTTCTGTCCACATGAAGAATAAGCTGGTAATACAGGGAGACAAAGATGAGAAGGACATTCCTGTGTGTTCCTCCCAAAGGAATGCTGATGGTAGATGCCACTCTTCCAGGATACTTGCCCACCCCTAAGCTACCTGTTAGTTCAGAGGCTCTTGTCTGAAAAGGAAGGGATGTTCACTTTAAAAGTCTTCCATCTAAAAAAATACCCTAACTCTTCAAGATTTACTTACACACCGTTCTAAACTAGTAACGGCAGTGGGATTGGATTCATAAAGAAAAATCTGGTATTCAGAGCTCCAAACAGATTCTAAGTTATTTTAATACAGGGGATGGAAAATTGTCCGGCAACTGTAAAAATAAAGGAAACTTTGCAATAGTTAAGTGTGGCCTGTCAGACAAAAGATTCACTTACCCTTAGACTTCCGCTTTTTAGATAGAGACAAAAAGGAAAGATTGTTGTTGGAGCAAACAGTGRCTCTCCTTTTTTTCTATGCATTTATATAAAAAAAAATGCATTGGACAAAAATAAAAAAAAATCTAGTAGATTCAGAGGACAAAAATAACAATCAATGTCTGCAGCAAATCATTCTCAACTTAGTATTTATGTTCCTAAACTTCAGTCTGTCAGTGGTCAGGAACATGTATTAAATGAGCAGGAGAGCGGGTGTCTCTTGGACACCACCGAACCTCTTCAGTGAATGTTACGGTGAGCTCTGCTGCAATGAAAACTTGTACTCAGGGCCTTCCTGCTAAGCATGCCCACATTGAGAGTGAAAAGATGAAAACCAAAATCTTCACGGCACTAAAGTGAATGACAAAACTGGTTTTCAGGTACAGTATTACTAGAAAGTTTTTTCACATTCTTTCAAGTGTGCCTTGGGCAATAGGTGTGCCTTAGAAGAGTCAGAAAAATCCATTCATAAAGCAACATTCATACATTCAGCATATTTTTGAACATATTTTGAACTTAAGAACTAAATAATTTCTTGGTCATAATTTGCAAGAGACCTCTACATGCTTTAGGTTTTGACAAAATTGAGATATTCTTTTAGGTCTGTACTTTGCCCATAAGGAGAAAGATATTCCTGGTGGGTCAGAGTTCCAGCAGAAGTCTGATCTGCGGGACTTGGTCTGGCAGCTGTGAGAGCTCAGGTCCTTCCCCTGGTAGAGCCACAGGGTTACGAAGAGATTCTGGATGCCTATTCACCTATAGTTTGTGACGTTCATTAATTCATTTTATGTGATAACAAAACCTCACAAAATTTCTGCGTCCAAAATAAATTTTATATTGTATCTTAAGCTTTCATCAAGTTCATAGTTAAACTCCTGGGTAATGATACTTTCTCTCTATTAAACATGTGTTGCTAACCACGGCTATCTTTGCAGTCAACTGCGGAAGCCAAAATCCATTGAAATAAGCAGTTTTCATATGACACTTCTGTTGTGCTGAAATGCCTGTCCAGGAGCGGGGAAGGTAATTGTCAAAGATCTCATCACATGTTTTGTGATGGCAAAACAGTTTCTTCAGTCACGGGCAAATGGATGCCTGCAGCATCAGTTCAGATTTGCAGACTGCAACTAGATTCTCCATTACATTTTTGTTGGACACAACACTCCTTCAAGATGCCTTTTTAGAAGAAAAAGGTTGCTAAGGACTGTCCTGGTTTCTGAAGATTAATTTAAGTCTTTAGTGTTAACAAACAAAAGGTCTGCAACTGAAATGCTGATTGGGACAGTGTATTTATCTCTTCGTCTGTTACCTTGAGGTTGGTATCTAAACCTCACTGCAATATTTTGTTTCTGCTGCAGGTTAATACAGCCACTTTTTCTGAGATTCTTGCTAGTTCTTGTTTTGGCAGTATCACTATGTGTCGGCCTCCAGTTTCTCAAATCCTTTGATGTATTGAGATTTGTGGGTGTAAGTAAAATTCACCACCCATTCACCTGCTCTTGCTGGATCTGGGCTGGTCTTCTGTCTGTTTTTGTTTGCGCCTGAGTTCAGTGAGCAAATACCTGAAGTTCAATTTGGTTCTGCTGCGTTTAAGGTCAGCGCTCAAGCAGAAGCGAGGCATCCCATGTCTGTGAGGTCCCTGGTCTGAAGAGCCACCTGGCTCACTCCATCCTCAAAGCCATTGGTGATAGCCTTTATTAAAAGAGGATTAATGATCCAGGTTTTTGGTTTTATTATAGCCCTGAGTTAAGAGGAAAGTATAGTTGGTTTGTCTTTTTTTTTTTTTCATTGATTACCATGATCACCTGTGTGTCTAAGATGCAGTTTTCTTTCTGATGTGTAACACTACACTGAACGCATTAAGAACCACAGGATTGCCACTTCATCGTTGTATTCTTTCCATTTCTTTGCATTCACTAATGCAGAGAGGGGAGCCTTATTGCATTGTTTAAAAACTGTAAGAGTCTGGAGCAAACCTGTTGTTGGTGGGGCTTGTTTTCTTGCCAGCCTTGGTAGAATGAACTTCTACTAACCGCCCAGGTAAGGAAAACCCATCAGTGCAAGATTGATGGATATGCTAATAAAGAAAAACAAGGTACAAGAAGAGTATTTCCCATTCATGCATTTTCCATTAACATGAGGCTATCAAGGTTGCAAAAGAACTTTGGGTGGGAGTGGTTGTCATGAGTATTGAGGTCTGTTACTGTCTTTTCTACTGATTTCCTTGTGAGTTGATAAACTCTCTTGGGTTCAGCATTTTGCCCTGTGTATTCACGGTTAGTTTAGACTATGGACTAGTGACCTGAGTTTTAGAGCTGATGCACGTCTGCTGCTACCTTTGAAGTGAGTAGGATTTAGGTATGTTTCTGAAAATGAAGCCACTTATATGAGCTCTCAAATTCCTAGGTTGGTGTGCCTGAAGGAAACGATACAAGTTCGAAAATGTTGACTTTAAAATATACTTTGGTTTCCAGTCTTGTAAGTAGACAAAATAAATTTCACACCACATGGGGTACCCAGCAACTTAATTAAGGTGAATTAAGTGTTTTAAAATCTTTGTAGAACAGAAACTGCAAACTGTGTGCAGAATAATAACAACACGTGTATGTTCATCAATGAGAACTAGAGTTTTGGATTCTAGGTATAGGAAGTGCTTTTGGGATAAGATACGGGTAAGTTTGTCTCAGCTTTTCGCCATGACATCAGCCTGCCTGGTCACAGTTAACATTATTTTAGCCTTCCCTGACCAGGACCCACTACTGTTAGTTGAACACAAGATGATCATAATAGCCTTGCTAGGGACACCGTGAACCACAGTATGTAACTGAATAGTATATTACACTGTGAAATAAGGACTATGAAAAGAGAGTGTTTCAGATATAATGCAGAGCGTTTCACATGGTAATCTTGAGTTATCCAAATAGCAAACATGTAATAATGCAAGAAAGGGCGAAACTTTATCTTGCTAAGGTATTACACATATTTTAAAATCCTGCCTTCATCGTAGTGTTTCACTGAATTACATTTTTATTAATATTTGGAAAAGTCTTCTGCATATAAGCAGTGATCATTTCCATGTCTTTATTTTAGAATGTATTATAAGATTTTAACAGTACTGCTCAGTGCAGTATGAAACACAAATATAATGTAATAAAGAAAATTTTTTTTCAAAACCTAAAATGTAGCGATTCACACCAAAACTTAAAAAGCAGAACTGGCTCCAAGAAAACAGATCAGTTTAAAACATGCATATCTTTAGTCACTTTGGTTGACTGACACAGTCTTTACTTGGTTCACTGGAAGAGCTCTCAATATAGATGGATTAGATACTTTGAGTAAAAGAACCCATCTCTTCTTTGCCACGTGAGACTTCCCTGTGCTTTTGGTAGAGACTGTGCTGGCTATTAAGTTCTTACTAAACGTTTATTAAGGGCTTCTGTTCATGCTACTTCCCATTTTAAACATGTAAAAATACTAAATATTTTTTAAACATTCCCATATAGCAGTGCTGCTCCTTCTCAAGAAACAGTAGCTCCTCAGATTATTTAGCTGAAAAAGTAATGTTAAGGATAGTTGCAGCTGCCAAAGTCTGGAAACTCAGAGTTACATCTGACATTTCATTCTTCACCTTAACTATTGAGCCTTGGCCATTCATTGGTTTTTCACAGTGCTTTGGAGTTAGAAGGGAGTTTTACAGATGAAAGATGAAAATGAAAATAAACTCCTTTATCAAGTAAACCTTGCAAGGGCATTCTGAATTTTACAATACATTGGGAGTTGATTGTGATATAACATACAACACAAGAGGGTTGGAATAAACAATTTATTCTCTATCGTTAGGGATGGCCATGCATAACTGACTTATGGCTCTGGTTTGCTCTGCCACTTGTTACGTGTGCAGTCATCCCTAACTCATACCAAAAATAGTTTATCATATCCTGTGTTGCATAGTTTTTATCAAATGTTCTCTCATTAAAAACTTTACTGGGGACATTGAACATTTCAAGATGCTGGCAGTGTTTATGAAAGCTTTCCCCAGAGCTTGGTCTCACTGAGTGGAGTCAGTGCCGACAGTGATCATGAGACGGTTCCTGATATCCTACACAGGTACAGTCTGGTGGGCAGGTAACAGTCATCACTTCACAGTACGTAGCAGGTTCAGTGCAGAGGTCAAAGGCTGGCTTGTCAAAAGGACTGAAGGACCACAGGGGCTCCCCCCAAGTCAGGAGCGAAGCAGGGGGGTAGGACAGCGTGGGAGAATATTGCAGTGTCACTGCCTCTGCGGTGTAGCTCCTGCCTCTGCAGTGAGGGTTTCATTTCCTCCGCTGTCAATTCAGGACCTTCCCTGAGCCCTAAATCCATTTAAAAACAAACAAGGCCATCTGCCAGATAATTCCCTGGCCATCCTTGTGATAGATGTATCTGCAGTCTGTAGTTGTCTTTTGGATAGCCATTTGAAAGGTTTTATTTCTAAGCATCGTGTGGATCGAGCCATCAGCTGTGTGCGCCCTTCCTGAAGGAGGTTCCTTTTGGGTAGCGCATGTCTATATGTGCTAGTTCATTTTGCCCAATCTTCTGAAGAGAGGATGCAATCCTGGTACAAATGTCAGCTGGTGGGTCCACAACACTGTCTGGGTAATAGTTGGAGCTAAGCCGCTGGTGTGCCTCAGTGGTAAAGCACCCACTGCCGGAGTGCACTGCTGAGATTGGAGCTCCTGGGTGGCAGCTGGACCCCGCGGCGTGCAGTTGTGGTGGTGGGCTTTGGTTCATGGCATTCTGTACCTTTCTTGGGCAGGAGCGTTTGCTGCAGACTGACACACAGATTGCTACAGTGATGTTGTCGTGCTTGGAAAAATGTTGGTGTTTGACAAGGGTGCTTTCCATCAAATGCATGGTCCCCCTGCACCATTTGTTCGTATCGATGCATTTTTTTCCAGGGTACATCACCTTCGTACTTCACAGGAACATTTTGAGCATAGACCTTTATTTCAGCGTTATCGCACACAAGCTTAGTATAACTGATGAAAGTTCAATTATATGCGAAGCGACTATTAAAGCATCAGGGCTCATCTGGGGGTCTGGGCCTCCCCTCCCGTCTTCACTGACAATTGTGCTAAATCCCCTAATGTTGCAAAGAAATCGTACATTCATCAGGTGGAGCGTTGGAGGCCAGGGTGCAGATAACCGCTTTTACTGCATATGAGACATTGCAGTCCTGTTCTTAAGAACTGCCAGGCAGATTGGGAATCACGGTCACGGTTAATAGCAGCGAATTGCCAGCTCTTGATGGGTGGGTAGTCACTCCTTTCAGTGGTTGCCCCCTGGGGGAGAAGGTAGAAAAACAGAGGGAGGGAATTAGAGTGACTTTGCACAGTTGAGCAGGTTCATGCCGCTGGATCAGTGGCAAGCATTGGCAGGGCTCCACTCTGGGGAGGCTCACAACAACATCACAGTCTCATTTTTACCAATTGGTGTTGCTATAGCCAGTGGTGCACAGGGGGAGAGCAAAGAGGAGGGGGGGAGCCAGGGGGGAGAGTGAAAGCAAGAGTCTGGACTGAATTAAACAAACAAAAGTGCTTGTAAGTAGCATTTAACCCATAACCATTAGCCCAGTGCTGCTAATTGTACTAAACTATATATCTGAAGTTCAGTGTGTGATTAAAGAGTTGGCTCACAAACTCTCTGCATAACCTTAATTTTTTCAAGGTTCTTTGAGTGTAGAATGGCTTATAATAATGATTTTGACTAATACGATTTTTGACATGCAACTTTAATGCTTAACCTTAGTACAACTCCAGAGCATTTCATGTGTATTCAGCTGTAAAGAGTGATGATTTAAAGGGATAATATAAGAAAAAGGTCGTTCTAGAATGATCCTCTAACAAATTGCATAAAGGAAGCTTATTATTCCATGAGTAGAGAGATATGCAGCTCTTCTGATCATTTTTCTGCTTGGTTCAAAAAATTGTTGAGACATGATTGGGGAAAGAAACACAAAAAATGAAATAGAAAACTGCAAGCAGTGAACATTCTTTTGATGGTTATGATTTTGTTGCCACTAAAAATACTCCTCAGTAATGTGGTTGTTCATCTTTCCTCTTGTTTTGGGTGAAGAATTCGTTCCAATAAGAAAATGCTGTTATTGGTTGGAGGATTGCCTCCCGGACCTGACCGGCTACCCAGCAATTTGGTTCAGTATTATGATGATGAAAAGAAGACGTGGAAAATACTGACAAGTAAGTGGTTTATTTTTGTACAGTTGTCTTGATGAATTTAAAAACATGGTTAATCAAATTAGACACTTTATTGATTTGTTTCTCTTCAGAGATTTGTTTATGTATCACAAGGGGCTTCACAATGGAGCAATAAATTGAGATTGCAGAAGATGCTAATTTTATAATAGGATAGGCCTAAATTAACATTGGCTTAAAATCATTCCAGTAAGTTTTTTAAGTAAACTTGTAAGTCTTTCATACTGCAACATGAATACATGCATATTTATGTACATATGAATAAAATCTGGTTTAGGGAAAAAAAAAAAGGCAATGTTCGAGACAGTTTTCTCAGAGTCAGATCCCTGGTAAGCCATAGTACTAGAGCACACCTTGGAGTCTCTTTTGCATTTTCATTTCCTTCTTCCAGCTTTATCTGTTGTCCGTAATCATTAAAGAAAGGTTTTCTCTGTACTGCTCTGTGTCCATTGCTGACAGAAGCATTGGTGGAATATATCAGCTACAATAAACAGTGCATGGAGGCTCCTATCACAAAATTCTTTCCCACCTTCTTTTGAAGGTTGATTGTGTTTTAGAGTAAGTATTTTGCCTCAAGCATCGAGATTTGGAACTTATTGTTATGTTGGTTGCGATTCCCAGTCTGACTTGGTCATGGAATCAAATCATAGCTTCTTGAGTGCAGCAGGCTGTGTGTGCATTAGTCCCCTTGTGGCTAAACTGGCTGCATTGGTCAATAAAACTAAATTTTAACTGTCAAAATTGCCCAAAGCAGTATAGATAAAATAATAAATGAGCAATTTTGATCCATAAATCAAAGCCATACTTCTAAAACTGGACAACTGGTAAAACCTGGATTTCCTAATAGACCTGCTTTTTTCCCCCGGTAAAATACCTTTTACAGAATTCTGTTCTTCATCCCTTATCCAAAGCTCTTTAATGGGATACATCCACATTAATATTATATGCACAGGTTAGGATGAAAAAGAATTAAAAAAAGACTGCTATGATGCAGGACTTGAAATGATGCCTTTGCAAATTGCTTTCTCCCATGGAAAATTTAGGAGCCTTTCTCAAAGTGCTGCAACATAAAGACCGCTTAGGTATAGCTGCCCTGGACTAATAGTTGAGGGTGTTGTGTAAGAATGGCAATTGCAAAAGGTCATATGAACTGTACATTAGAAAAGTCTACAGCATCTGTACTAGGGAACATACTATGCTTCACATTTTTCAGAATAATGAGATACGATACTCACCTCTGTATGCTACTTCTAAGAAAATTCTGAAGATGGTAAGTCAGTGAAAAATCAGTGATACTACATAAGGCAGAAGCGTTCAGGTTTTTTGAATTTGTTGCATCTAATCCAGTGGCTCACCAGGATAGGCAGGAGAAATGGATCTCTTGCTCCAAGATCTGAACTCTCCACTGAATTCTGAATTTTACCTATCTGTAGATGGTGTCAGATTTTGTAAGAATGAAATTTACTCAGTTCTTGGTTACTTACATTGTCATGCTGTCTCCAAGACCGTGGGAAACTGGACCCAGAGGCTTGATACCTAAATGCTCTGGTTAAAAATCCATTGCTAATATTTGAATAACACCACCATCTATGGTGGTGTTGAGAGGTGTTTCTGAATAATTTTATGTAATTTTATCAAAAGAATGTAGTCTTCTCTCTGTTACCTCTAACAAATAGTAACAAGTAGTAAACAAAAATTCTCTTTCCATTCTGGTTAATGCACGTAACCTTCTGTGCTGCGATTAAAAGATAATGCATCTGTTACAGTCCTAGCTAGCTGATGTTCACTTGGTGCTCCGCACTGGAAGCCCTGAAGGTCCCAGGATCTGTCTCACTCTCAGCTGAGACAGTGGCTGTCAAATACACAGCCCTCTCATGACATGAGTAATCCTGTTCTTACAAAAACTGCTAGAAAAGGATGCCTTCTTGGCCTGGACTAGAATCATAGAATCATAGAATCATTAAGGTTGGAAAAGACCTCTAAGATCATCAAGTCCAGCCGTCCACCCAACACCACCATGCCCACTAAACCATGTCCCTAAGCGCCTCATCTACACGTCTTTTAAATACTTCCAGGGATGGTGACTCCACCACTTCCCTGGGCAGCCTCTTCCAATGCTTAACCACTCTTTCAGTAAAGGAATTTTTCCTAATGTCCAATCTAAACCTCCCCTGGTGCAACTTGAGGCCATTTCCTCTCGTCCTATCGCTAGTTACTTGGCAGAAGAGACCAACACCCACCTCGCTGCAACCTCCTTTCAGGTAGTTGTAGAGCACGATAAGGTCTCCCCTCAGCCTCCTCTTCTCCAGACTAAACAGTCCCAGTTCCCTCAGCCGCTCCTCGTAAGACTTGTTCTCCAGACCCTTCACCAGCTTCGTTGCTCTCCTCTGGACACGCTCCAGCACCTCAATGTCCTTCTTGTAGTGAGGGGCCCACAACGGAACACAGTATTCGAGGTGCGGCCTCACCAGTGCTGGAGTACAGGGGCACGATCACCTCCCTACTCCTGCTGGCCACACTATTTCTGATACAGGCCAGGATGCTGTTGGCCTTCTTGGCCACCTGGGCACACTGCCGGCTCATATTCAGCCGGCTGTCAACCAGCACTACTGTTTGAGGATGTCTTTTCACACTGAAAAAGTCTAAATGATAACAAGCATGATTTCTTAGAAAATATTATTACTACTTACCAAATGGTAGCAATAATTATTTTTTAAAAAAACTTGAAATAAGAGTTTCAAGTATCCCCTGCTTTATTTTCTAACTTAATATAAGAGAGGATGGGAAGTGGAGACAAGTTGGAGTAGAACTTTTGACCTGTCCTTTCCATAAAACATGGCAGGTTATACAGCATAGGAGTGCAGGGACTTGAAGAACTGTGACTGAGCAGTTTTAGGGAAGACCACAAAGTAATCACATTATAACATGGTGATAATTCAGGGCAGTCATGGCATCAACATACTATGACATTTACGGTGTGTGGGAATTTAAGGACATTGTTCTATGTTTATTTTTCATGTATTTTTTGCAGTTTAGGAAGAAGTACATTTATTTCCTTACTTTACCCTTTCACCTCTCTCCCAGTGCACAGTTTTGGAAAATAATTGGTCTGTTTATTCTTATCAGAGATATACAATCAGCAGCAAAGGAGGAAGATTTTTTTTCTGTTTCTTTTTCACTTGTTTAGACAGCTCTCTCAGTCCTGAAGTTGCAGTTCACCCCCAACTCATCAGTGCAAATGAGGAGTTTGCTCTCTAGTGAACAGGGACAGAGAAGCCGTGTCCTGCTCATAAGGTTCTGTGATGGGAAGAATCTCAGTCCTTGTAGTCTAGTATTTTAGGGTGTTCTATCTTACTATCGCCTTAGGTGTACTTGATTTCTTCCTGTATTAGCAAATGTTTACAAAGTCTTTTCTTTAACCTTCTGCCCTCCAGTAGACTCCCCCACACACCAACAAAAAGCCAGGCTTTGCACTTAAGAGCCTTACTGATCCAATGTCAATGTGCACAGAAATTCCCCTTTCCCTCCTCCAAACCCATCTACATTACTCATTTTCTGCCCTCTGTGCCAGTGGCATTTGGGGGTAGGGAAGGTGGAAAAGAAGCTTGCACTTAGTCCTGGGTGCAGTGGCAGGGCCATTGAGGAGGAGATGGATGAGAGGAGACCAAATCTCCTCGTCACCCTCCACTGAGAGGAGCCCCAGAAGTTACTTGGCAGTGCCTGCAAACCCATTTGAGAGGGAGCTGTTTGCCTGTTGCCTTTTTCCTTGTCAGCGTGGAGAGTGGCTGTTGCAACCACTCGGTTGCTTAGGGCTCTGTGTCCTGCCTTGTGTGATGCATAAGGAACAGGAGAAGATCAACCATCAGAAACTACTGACTCCATGTAAGCCGTGGCACTGCAGTTGGAGCTATGAAGACAGTTGCAGGTGGAACAGCACAAGCTATTGAGTATGACAGCTCAGCAGAGTAGCAATCTCATTTTGTTCCTGCGACAAGACTAGATCTATTGGCAGGGGATACTGCCCACCTCTCTCTGCCTGGCTAGCCAAAGCACCAAATGCATCAGTACTAATGGGAGTAATTCTAAAAGTATCAGGAAAACAACTTGCCTTGTTCATAGATCCAGAAGAGGAGGGGAAGCATGCACCCATTTCCAATTTTTTAATGTCATCATCTATAGGCAAGAATGCTATGGCTCGAGGGATTGGTAGATTTTTCACAGTCTAGTATTACTGTGTATTTTTCCTGTCTGGTATTCCTCAGAGAGTTATTTTTTCTATGTTGGCAACAAAGAACAGAAAAAGAGAAAAAAAGGAGAAAGTAAGTGGCATTTTACAAACATTTTCTGCCACCTAATTTTACTTGATGTGGGCACAGCCCTAATCTGAGATTCATAATGTGCACGTTGCTGTTTAATTTGAAACACCACTTATTGCACAGTCGTGCCTGAGCAAAGTCGGGGCGTTTATAGACTGCATGGCAAAGTACAGTGAACAGATCTTCACTGCGTGGTTTCTTTTCAGGCTTGCCTACACCTGCACAAACACCAGTTCATTTTTTAACTGGGTGCCACCTATGTCACATGGCAGCAACAGGCTACCACTGCCAGTGACACAGACTGAACGGCTGATGGGTGTTTGACAGTCCTTAGTAACAGCATAAGTTCTGCTCTGTTAATGGGGTTTCATTGTGCCATGATATTTCACAGTCCTCATAACTACTTACTGGATGTGGGGCAGTGGGGGGGTCTCTGTGTCACCACCTCATGCCTCACTGCTCAGAACCAGCCACTGCTGCTTCGGTTTTAATTACCAGCTACGGTCCTGCCAGGGGTCCTTGTTTAGTCCTAGAACTCCTTTGGTTGTTTGTTTTAACTAACTGTAACGTTTAAGATTAATTAAACTTTAAGGAAGTGAAACAA
Organism: Phoebastria nigripes; assembly: GCA_035582835.1. Classification (NCBI taxonomy): domain Eukaryota; kingdom Metazoa; phylum Chordata; class Aves; order Procellariiformes; family Diomedeidae; genus Phoebastria; species Phoebastria nigripes. Next base: position 796,549 of record JAYKAV010001775.1, read on the forward strand.
TGTTTTGTTTGTTAGAATTATTCAATAATAATTGCAAGTTTCAAAATCCAGAGCCTATAAAGATTTTTTGTGTTCAGAATTGCATAGCTCTCCCAAAAACCCTACTGCTAAGGCAATGATGTATTACTTTCACTTTCATTATATGTTTTTAATCAGAGCGTGACTTCACACTAGACAAAGCGATGCTTTATGCATGGTCTCCCTTGTTTTTTGCTAAAATCTTTTGACATGATTAATTCTACTTTAATGCTTTTGTCTTGTTGTAATGGTAAGGATGATGGGTATAAACCAGGGCAAAAAATACATGCTTTTCTGTCATAATGCCTCTAAGCATTTAAAAATATATTAAATGAAAGAAAAAAATATCACAAGAGACTGATCCAACTGGAATTAAATTTCTTGCTACGTGAACAGAGAATGCAAGAAATAAATAAAAATGATTCAGTCATTGTTTTAGTTTTATTTTTTTGTATTTTTTCCATAGCAATGTATCCATCTGTCTGATTAAAAGCGATGAGTAGGAGAGAAATTGTGTCTTACAGATTTCTAGGTATACAGTGAATCCTCCTTTCAGTGCAAAATTCCTTTTTCTCTAAAGCACAAAAGGATAAAATATTGGAAATGTTACTGAACTCTTACATGGCATGTTGCATCCGTGTGAAGCTGCAGCTGCAGCAGATCTTTCTTTCCTATCAGTACTTTGTTTTTCTATAAGATGCTAGTTGTAACATTCCTTAACCTCCCTAGCTAACCACATCATCTGTGTAAACCACAGAGAGGATTCAATGAGCATCGAAATAGTGGCAAATACATGTATGGGCAATAATGCATTTATGCTTAGGTATTGCACGAGGTTTGGATTTTAATCCAACGTAAAAGCCAGTGTCATTGTCCAATGAAAAGTATAATACAGGCGATATATTTGGATAGGAAAGACAGGGAAATGTCCAGAAGGTCACCAGACTGGAGAGTTTAGTCAGGATGACCAGCACCCCATTTCTGGTTACTTCTTTTCCTAGTCATCCCTTAGTCTTATTTTAGTTATCTTGACCTTCCTGCCCTTTGCTGGGTATATTTACATCTGCTGTGTTTGGTCCATGTGTAAGGACAAACAATGAATCAGGCACTTCGATTTCCTTCTCCATCTCTCTCCTTCATGCCAGCAGCAATCACACGATATCAAGGAGTTGTCATTTATTTGTCTTCCTCTGACTCGCTGATCGTAACAAGCAGCCGGTAACCTTTTCATCCTCGATGATCTGATAAAGGCAGTCYGCCTTCTCCTTCCTTCCCCAGGTTGGCTGTGCTTTCATTTCCACATGAGGCAATCTCCACTGCAGGTAGTCTGGTCTGAATACATCATCTTTTTATTTCTGTCATTTTGACTTTTTAAATGTCCCTTGAATATGTTCTGTGACAGTATGGCCTCCTGTACAGCAGTCTTCCATCTTCAGTAACAACACTTTGAGTGTCAGCCAGCACTTAGGCGTACTGGTGGTTCTAGAAACCCTTTCAGCATCATTATTTATGCATTTTACCCACAGGGGAGTCAAGTAAAAGGAAGGTAGAATGGTTTGCTTCATATCATAGTCAGCATCAGAGAATCTGGGTCACTCTGCTGGAATAGGTTGCATTTCTTTCTCTTCTGTTTTCTTTGGCAATTCTGTGACGCTCAGTTGTGTCAGCCTTTCCTATACAGAATGATACTTCATCCTTCCTGGGCAAATTAATAACAACAGTCCCGTTCCTCTGTTTTTCTGAAATGGCTTTGGAGTCACTAAGAGTTTCTTGGTCCTTCATGTGTTGGAGTGCTTTATCCAGTTTTCTCTTTTCCAAGTTGGTTACTTACAAGACAGGCAGTATGATTTATATGCTTAGATCAGAGGTTCTTCGGAGAAATTTTCAAAGGCATAAATGTCAGTTTAAGTACCACTAGATGCCTAGCACATACTGTACCTTTGGAAATGTTACGTCTTTTAAGTAAATAAATTCATCTACTATAGAGCTTTTACTTTTTAGAAGAATGATAGTGTGTTAGAAGCAAAGGTTTCCTCCTTCAATTTGCCCCCAATCAATTGGTAACTGAATAAAAGAAGTGGTGTTTGCAAAAAGTGAGTTGAGTCAGATGGACAGGTTAAATCTCTTGACATATGCCAGTTATAATTTCTTCCCCCCTTTTTTTTCACTTATGAGAATAGTGCACACTTATGTTAATCAAAAATGTGTCTTGATGAACACTTCTTGGCAGCCCTGATAAATTTCATCTCTCTTGCTCCATTTATCCAGCAGTCGGGGATGCTGCAGCTACTGCTTCAGTGCTGTGTTGAGGATGGTTTCAGCACTGCATTGAAAAGCTTGAGCAAGCATTAGCATATTGCTAAGGCAGAAGTCTTGGTATTATCCACCAGACAGATTTAATAAATGTGGTAGATGTATGTAGAAGTTGTACAAGTACATGTACACCTATGCAGATGCTCATATGTATCCTCCTTCTTAAATAAACACACTGATTGCATTAAAAGCTAATTTTAAACATAAATTCCATCTATATTTTCCATTCTTATATTTAGCCCCTTTTAAAAGGTTCAAAACCAGGAAAATACAGTCACAAAAGAAGAGCGATTCATACACAGAAAAGTTGACTGATCAGTACGACTATCCAACTTTAAGCCTGGATTTAGGAGATTTACTCAATGTGGTCAGACACATTGCCAATAAGCCACATGCTTTACACATACAGGGAAGTGAGAATATAGAAGAGAATACAGAAATATAGTGAAGAGTATTTTTTTACATGTGACATGTTAGAGGTTAGCCACAACGCCCATTCTGAGGATGATGCATGGGAATTCAACCATGCAAGTGCCATTAATGGTGCACGCCTGCGTACCTAAGAGCAAGACAGAGCTCTAAGAATGAGTGAAAATGTAGCATGTTCTCACAATGAATGCTGTATTTATGCCTTAAATATTGTTTTCTTCTGCACTACCATTTGAGAGAACTTTCAAGAAATGTCAGCTCTCTTTCTGTGCATTTTTCTTTTTGATTACAATGTTGTTAGCTTCTGCTTTTACACAGGTGTTACTTGACTGTGTGTATCTTTTGTGATAACCTCTGTACTCTGTGCCTGGCTTGACCAAGCAACCTGTTCACTTCACCTCAGAGAATGAAGGGTTAGTGTAAGTAAATTATAACTTTTTTTTTTTTATCATTTCAGTTGAGACTTCCTGCTTATTTATAAAGCAGATTGTTCTGCATATTCCCCTCTTATTTGTAAGTGTGATGTATTGTAGATTCTGGATAGCTTTCTTTTCCTGTATTCCCAGTGCCTTTATGTCTTGCTGTGTTGTGTCTTTGAAACGGCCAGTCTTATCACTGCATTCAGTCTGTTTGTGCTAAAGCCCTCAATAGTCTTTCAGCTTCTCTTGGCTACTTTCTGCCCTTTGTTATGGACTTGTGAACACCCACCCCTCTCTGGAAACCAGGCTGTTCGTTTTCTTCCGCATATACAAAGATGCCTGAGTCTACTCACCTTCATCCTCAGAAACTCCACTGGCAAACAGTTACTTTCAGGTAGAGTCCAGAAGTGTTACCCAAATGTCCTGTTCCCTGCCTCTGCTCAGCCAGGACCGTTTGTGGTTGAAAACCTGAGTGGGACAAGAGAACAGGGCACAGCCCCGTTCCAAGACATCCTTAGGCAGGGGACCGAGACAGTGCAGAGCTGAGCCGTGGGTGGCCCCAAGTAAGAAGACGGCAGGTGTAAGACAGGTGAGTTATGGGATGATCTGTGCTATTTCCACAGCAGATGCTGATGTCAGGCTTCTGTGGAGACGTCTTAAAAGAAAGCTGTTGGTTCCTGGAGATGCTGCTCCTTGCTATATCCTTACAAGTACATCAAAACCTCTGACTCAAAAACTTCCTCCTGGATCACAGAACTTACCTTTTTCTACCTCATCTTTCAACTTGAGTTACGCATCTTTACAGATGGCTTGAGGATGACCGTTCCATTTTGCAGCAACTTCTACAGCTTTGTTCCAAGGCAAAATGAAAACAAATCCCTTCAAGTGTTTTTGCAAAACCAGTGTTGTATCAGAAGGTCCCTTCTCATCTCAACAACTCTTGTGGGGTGGGGAAGAGGCAGGCAGTTGAGGTTTGAGTCCTTGCTTTGCTCGAGTCAGAGTACAATTTTTTAACTTATGAATCCCTCGTGTATGTCCCAATGGGTATTTCATAGCCCCACCAAAGAAAGATTTGTCCAGCTTTGCAAGGCTAACTGCAAACCAGAAATTGCGTAGCTACAAATAAGAAGTTGCTATGACTTCACTGGTAAACCCAGGTAAGCAACAGAGCATAGATACTTGGCTTAATGCAGCCCTAGAGGATCTGCAACATTTCGAGTCATCTCAGCCTACGAGCATCCTGTGTCTGCTACGAACACACATATCCTGGTGCAGTAGGAACTGGGAGCTACGTTGTCTTGTCTTCTGTCCAAAGCACGTGTCTCACTTGGCTAGATATAGATTTCAGTAAAGTCACATAATTCCTAGTGAAAAGAAACATTCTCACCAGATCTGTTTGTGGAGGTCCCTTAATACTATTTGGCCACTGTCTCTAAAAAAATCAGCCATCTGGAATAAGTTCCGCGCAAAATTATGTGGCATTGTGTGAATTTAGTGCTCGCTGCAAACATGGCTTTCTGTTAGATTATTTCAGGTAAAATTTATGTTTAAATTTATTCTTACCTAGTTGCTCTGGGATTTATGTAGCATTAATGGGAGCTAGGCATGTATGGAGATGAAAATGAACTCTGGTGTGTTTCTAGTTGCTTACTTTAGAAAGCATTCCCTTTTTTCAGTATCTAATGTGACGTTTTATTTGTGTACAAATGGGTTGCAAACAGGATGGCAAAGCACAGCTAGCTGGGCAAAATGTAATCATAAAAAGTTCTCATAGAAATCCTCAGACTTTCTTGAGAAATTGATACATGGTTTATAAATTTTCTCCTCTCAAATGTTCTAAAACAAAAGGCAGTTTCCTTCCAAGAAGTGTTTTGTACACAATTATTTGCGATACAGATTTCAGAAGCCTGCCTTAGCTTTCTCAGTTTTGTAAGTGCTATTAATGGCACGATGTGCACATTTTGCATCCTCAACTTTATTTGCTGTCGTATGTCCTTATTGCGTTGTGGTGGCTCATTGTTTGTAGGAAGTCGTTCTCTTTTCAGTTTTCCTGTATTTTCTCACAGCTTGATTAAGTTCCTTTCTCCCTTTCCTTCCCCATCCCTTCCCTCTTCCCTACCCGCCCCCCTACTCCTGTACCTTCCCTCTGTTTAAGGCAGAAATAAAATTTATTATGGTCTTGAGAGGGGTTTTTTCTAAGCTTTCCGTCTCATACCAGGTGTTGTATGAGCTACTGCTTTCATTTAACTGAATGCTGGAGTAAGTATCTGCAGGAACAGACTAATACGTCTTTACGGGGATGGTTTTTGGTAGGTTGTTTTGTCATATTTATATATTGTGATTCTACTCCCAAATGGGGATTGTGCTACTATAGGGTATGCAACTGCAGAATGACTGTTCACACCGAGGAAAAAAGTGTTAACAAATTGAATAGTAATGAATTAACCTGCAGAAAAAGCATTTTGCCCTAGTACACAGAAACCCTGCATAACTAGAGCATATAATTTTAAATGAAGCAGGCTCTAGGAATGCCTCAATGGGTGTGATGTCGACAGTAGCTCATAATTCATGGATATGAATTATGGCTGAATATCAGGAAAAAACTTCCTGACATTGAGATCTATTAGGTTGTGGAATAATCTCCCATGGGAAATGGTGGAAATCCCATTGCTTAAGATCAGACTGAGTACTAGGAAAGGTACAAATCCTGGCCTGGCCTCAATCTTTTAGGGCAAATGAATTAATTGCTTTAACGTATGCCTTCCTGTCAATCTAGACAAGTGATGTCCTCTCGTATTTGCTGGGCAGGAGCAACAAAGGCAGCTGTAGTACGAGCTACCCTACCTTGCCCCATGACTGTGCCCCCTCTGCCTGTGAATATATCACCCCCAGGGGTAAAAAAAAACAGGTGACTTTCAGCCCCCCGAGAGCTGCTCTGGAGAATCGCTGTGCTGGCTTCATGGGGGCCTTGGCTTGGGACCTGGGGCTCCCTGCTCAGCTTGCAGCTCTGCTGCCGGGGGGCTCACGCCCAGCCTCTGCACGTGGTGCAGGATGCTGCCGGTCCTCCACCTGGGTCTCCCCCAGTGCTGCCCTAAGACTCCTACTGCTCTTGTGAGTTACCTTAAGTTAATGTGCATGAAGGGGTGGGAGGTGCTGTCACAGTCTCCCAGAGCAATCTCTATAACGGGACACCGAGGCAGGGTGTCGAATGCAGTAAGTCATTCGACAGGAGTGTTTGAGGTGGTGCTGGTGGACTGGGGCGAGTGACAAAAGCCCAGCGTGGGGTGCTCTTGTCCATAGTGCCTGCAGGGAGCAGTGTGTGAAATAAGTCGGGCGGTATTTTTGGCACGGAGGGGGCAGCTGCTTTCCAGCTGAGGTGCCCCCAGCTAACCTGCATCTGTGTGAACTGCACGTGAAAGCTGAGGCATGGCAGTGAGCCCGGCAGCCCGGCCGTTTGGCATGAGAAACCCCCACTCAGGCTTCTTGGGAACTGGGGAGAGGGACAGCAAAAGGGAATTGGGATCTTTTCCACCATGTGAATGTCTGTTATCCGTGAACCCGGGTAAGCCTACCCAGATGCTCACTGACCTCTGCAAACACCCAGAGCTTCCAGTGGCTGATGTGAGCCTGTCGTTTTCAGTAACAAATTATCTGTGACTGAATAATTTTAAAATTTCCCATTTTGTTACAAGTAGATAATGTATTTAATGCACATGATTTAGCTTTAATTTAGGGGGAAAGTGTCTTCAACTCTGAGATGGCTACAGCTACAACTATTAAATCATGCTTGTTTCCTTGTGAATAAAAACTAAATAGATGCAAGTGGAGTGACTGTTTTGCAGTGATGACAACAGCCAGTACCTTAATGTATACGGGTAGACCAATGCTTTGAGTTCTGATTATTTTAAAAAAAAGGAAAAAAAAAAAGAGAAGAAAAAAAAAAAAAGGTTTGTCTCCAAAACTTGAAACTAGGAGATGGTAAATGCTCCTCCCTGGGTTAAGCAGGAAAGGAAAAAGTGAGAGAGAGATGCGCTTGCATCACTTTCAGGTAGGGAGGCCTGGCAAATTATGTTATTAGAAATCATTAAAATAGATTTAAATAGAATTACCATGATAAGTGGTGTAAGAGCCATGTTTCTTCTCTTCCCATCCCTCCCCCCCAGTTTTACACGCAGAAGAACAGAGTGTATGGCTCTGATCTGTACTCACCAGCAGCTGCTTGTTTGCTGGTCAGGAATTACAGCTGCTGTATGTGCACAGCCTTAACAAACATATATACCATATGTAAAAGATACTTTTCTGATTGCAATGACATGAAAGGAATGTCAAAGAGCTGCCAGATCAGAAAGAATGAACCAGATTTTTTTTTCCTAGATGAATCATTAAAGACTAACAAAAAAGAAGTCCAATTAGAGGTCACGGAGCAGTCTTCTGCCCTCATGCATGTGAAAGGCATTGTGCAGGCATAACTAAGGCAGAATTTGACTCCCAAATTAACTCATTTGCTGGATGCAAAACTGAAAGAAAATCCTTATGACCAGCTTCTAAGTGTATATAATGAAAAATTACAACAGCAGAAAAATGTATTTGTATCATATCTCTAATTCAGCAAAGTATTAATCACACTGATGTTCAGCAGTGTGTTTAAATACATGCTTAAGTACTTTACTAAGTACTGCCTGTAAACAACTCTATATGACGGTGCATTAACATAGGACAGAGTTTATCTGTATACTCTCTCCAGAGAACGACAATTATTTTAAGCACTGTGGCAGCCAGTAGCACAGAGCTGGATGATCTGTGGTGTCCAAATCCCAGCCTTCTGGCTAGTCCCTGTGCAGTCCTTGTCTCCCAGCTGCACTACCGCTAATGTCTGCACAAGCTCCTTTAAACTTTGTTTTATTCAGCAGAATCACAACTTCTGGAATCAGCTGGGCATTTACTGGCTCCCACTAACTTCAGCTCCAAGAAAGAAAGATACGTCCAGGGCAGAGGTGCCCCATGTAAGGGTTTGTATAGCGCTCAAGCCTCCAACTTAAGTCTTGTTAACGTGCGGAGTGTTTCAGGGGCTTTCTGCACTGGGGCACGTTTCACCCGGCAAGGTTGGAGCCACCGTCCTCCTGTCAGCTCTCGGGCTGCCTCCAGCGCAGCTCCAAGAAATGATCATTTCAGTGCTCAGAAGTTTGATTTTTCTTAACTGCAAAGATTTACCACAGCAATACAGCCCTGACATAGCGTCCCTTTTCCTGAAGCCATGATTTGGCATCACCCCAGCTGCTTGATTTTAACAGCCTAGCCTCCTCTCAGAGAGGCAGGGCTGCCGTGGAAAGGGGTTCTCCCCCAGGTAAAATAGCACTGGTGGCTGCCTGAAGCAGTTGCTGCTACTTGAGGGCTTTCATTTGAAACTTTGAATATTGGAAAATAATTCATTGTCCTCAGAGAAAATAACTGATTCCTTAGAGAAAGGTCCTCTGGCTTTACATGGCACAAAACAGTAGTGTTCAACAGGAATAAAGATACATCTTTAAATAATAGAAGAATTTGAATAATGCTAAACTCACTGTTTCAGGCAAAAATGTTTTTATACAAAAAACTTCTATTGATCTATCATCTTCTATTGATTTTCACAAAAAAAATTCTTCCAGGGCTGGCCATTTAACCATACGATACCACAGTTATTTGCCTCTGTTTATGAAGTCACTAATTACCTTTTTGCAGTATGCAAAAAGTGTTCTTGAGAGCTCTGCATTTCCCCTGACACTCAGAGGCTTTGCAGGGTGCTGCGGGGGTTACGTAGCAGCGCGGTGCTGGAGCTGCCCGTGGGTGCACGGCCAGGGATGGAAAGTCTCCTCCTCTTTGCAGAAGCAAGGCTATAGAGGTAGCACCAAAGTACTGGAAGACTAACAATTGCGCACCAGTTCTGGGTGTAAGCCACCCCATGGAGGGTGCAGGCAGGGTGAAGGACTGAATTTGGTTGCTTGGGTTCGTTGGGGGTTGCGTAGCCGGACAAGGAGGGCAGACGCCAGAGCTGCCTGCTGGGTCTGCAACTGGAATTCGTCCTGGGTGGGCTTCAGAGGCTGGTGCAAAAATGTCATGCAAGTATCACAGGAAAAAACCACAAGCAAAGGAGAGTCTGGGCTATTAGAGGTAAGAAAAAGTGAAGCGTGTGAACCAAATTCATACCACTCCATGAAATTTATGGATTAAATCTATTACGAATTTAATGTCCGTTCTACTTAAAAATGATTTGTGGTTGTCCGCTGGAGCAACCCACAGACAGATACTAAAAAGCTGGAAAGAAGTATTTGATTTACCCTTTTGTTGATCATTTCTGCATGCCTTTGTAACATGTTGTTTCCTGCCACCAGTGGATACAGCACCTGCTGAACTTGGACCCCGGACCAACTGTGACCTTTAAAACAAAAGAGAACCTGAGAGTACACCAGCTGGGGCTAAGTCAGTAGCATGAAGTTAGTTCAGGTATCGCTATACCATACCGTAACAATTTCAGGACTCACAGTTCTGCTCTGGGACTGTCCCCTCAGAGCGCAACAATAATACTGCCCTTTGTCATGTGTCTAAATACAGCCTGAGTACCTAATTCTGATTATTTCAGGGAAGTTGCTGCAGAGTTACATTAGCAGTGTTGCCAACAATTTTATCTCTGATCTTGCACATTTAGTATATTAGACAAAGCTTTGTGATTCAACTGATTATTTTTTAAATGGGAGGTTTTGATCTTACGGTTGAAAATTAAAACTAATTGAAAGTAAATTGAAGAAAGTAAATTGAAGGGGCATCAAGCATATGTAGTGTCTTGGATTTAGTGGTCTGGATTGTAATTTTTTAAAACATTTTGGGTTATCAGCACTTGTACTGTAGAGTAGGGAGCAAATAACTAAGCACACAAGATTTGTAATGTGATCTGAAGACAAGATTTTTGCAAAAATGCTTAGTATTCATGTTTATCAAAACTACATTTGTGCACCCTGGTACTGCAATAGGAGTGAATGTATTTGTGAACCTCCAGTGACATGGATCTCAGCAAGCGTCCCAAACAGGTTTTTGTAATCGCTCAGAGGTTCTTCATATCGCAGAACGCCAAGAAGTACTTCTTTATGTCAGAAAACAAAATAAATCAGAGGACTTATCATTTGAAAGTCTACATATAGCTGATCATATGGAGCTGTCTTTGCAGACTCAATGTCTAAAGTTCGGCTTTAAGGACTCTACAGAATTTTAATGAAGGTATTTCTCTAATAAAAACGCCACACTGCTTCTTGGGATATGTATAGTCAGTGAAAAATTTCAGTATTTTTGTACTGTGTAAATAAGGTACACTGGCATAGGGAGTAGGCTAATTTCACCAGCTTATTTTGCAGGTAGTTGCTATTATTGTTTGTTTGTCATCTGTGGAATTTTTTTTGCGTCTAAATCTTTTGCTATTTTGTTATGGTCAAAGGATTGCGAGAGATCCAGCTCATCTAGTTTTCTCCAAGGTGGCACCCACTAGTTGAGCCACAATGCCTGCTAGTGCTCATGTTCCTAGGTGGTTACAAATGTAAGGTAAAATGTGCTCTTTTAAACAATCTAATCAGTGCTTCAAGGTAGTTTAAGCTAGTGGCTTTTTCTAATTGTAAGAGACTAGAAGCAATTACTGCAGCCCAGCTGATAAGTGGTGACTTTCACAAGCACAGTGCTAAACCAAAGCAATTGCGTTGATCATCTGTTCGTGCTCTGTAGTATGAATGAAAACTGTTTGTATCAGTGGTAACCTAATTTGTGTAAAAACACATTTATTTTAGCCAGATGTGGATCAGCAGTGTCCATATGAATATATATGAGCAAATGCACTGCATTTGGGTTTATATTCTGTCTTTATTAATTTATAGGAAGACTGCAAACTCCTCAGACAGGATTGGTCTGTATTAATGTGCGGTAATGATGCACTGCGCATTTTGTCAGTGTTTTTGCACTGAATTAAAAAAAGAACTCCTCAAGTGCACTTTTTTTTAATTTCCTTTGTGTTTCTTTTTCTGCCACATTTTTTTCATGTGTTTCTCTTTGTGAAAATCCAAATTCATCAGGAATGAAGGTTAAGTTGAGTTTTCACCTGCAGGCTACGTGACAGGACATACTGTTGGGCAGCACAAATCTGCCCATCTCCCAGTTCACAGCTAAGGTGTAATCCTGTCTAATAAACTGCTGCCTTGCTACTTGGGTGTACCCCTGCGTTTGGCTTTTTCAAGATGGCTTTTGAGACACTAGCAGGGATATAGACCTGTGCAGCGCCGGCTGTGATAGGCTGCAAAATGCAAGTTATCCCATTGCTGGGGTAAAGAGGAGAACTGAGGGTGTGCTTACCCCTGTCAGTACTGCTGCCCCGTGTTAGGAGCATCCCCAGCAGCTGCCCTCAGGTAATCTTCCTCTGCTGAGTGGGAGGAGGACTTTCTCTACCCATACCAGGAAAGAAAAACAGAAGACTGACTTCAAAATGATCCTGGCTTTTTGCTCTCCTTCTCTTGGCCATGAGAAGAAGAAGAGGAGTCAGCAGGAGCTTGCAAGGCTCAGCTGGGTCATGAGAAGGTGCTGTATAGGGGATCTAGGATATCTGGGTTTTTGTAGGAGGCTGGAAGAAGCTGGATGTTGGGAAGGAGTGCTTGGCTGTATTTTATATACAGGTTTAATAACAAGTAGTTTTACTGGGATGGATGATGCCTTGAGAGGGACAGTTCTTGTAAGCAGTTGGGAAAGAGTGAGAGAAGGTGTAATTCAGCAGCAGTGCGTACGCAGGTATATACCAGTCCCTTCCCACATTCCTGATGGAATAGGCACGCTTCAGCTTCTGCGTGCCTTCCCAAAAAAATCGTTCTTTAGGGAGACAAGAAGAGAGCTGTAATCTGGCCACCTTTATGCAGTTCAGTTTGGGATTAACCTTGAGTAAAGCACTGTGTTTCCATTGGAAAGGAGTGACTATTTTAGAAAGGATTCTTTTTTTTTCCTGTAATTCTGTAGGTTATTTTTTTGTATCACATTTTCCTCATGTCCTCTTTCCCCTTCCTTACCCCTGTAATGAGGAAGCATGCTCTTTGTCAAAAGCGAGCATGTTTTTTTACCCAGCTTCCAGATCATTATTGAGAGAGAAAGAGAGATTTGGCGGCGTATTTGTGGGGAAGGGAACTGTGCCTGCTATATTTCACTGGGACTGGCGCGTGGAGTAGAAAAGCAGATGTGTGTGGACTGCCAGAGAAATCGCTGACTGATCCTCACGCAGTCTGGGTTCGGGGAGCTGAGACAAGACGAGGCAAAGCAGGTATGACTGATAACCGTGCCAGAGCCTGAGCACCCGCCGTGCCCATTGCAGGCAGCGGGAGCTGGGGCGGCTCAGCATCTGCCAGGATTGATGCGCCGAGCATTCGCTGGGGTTTGTGTACTCCATTTGATTTCTTCCCTTTCACGCCGAACACGAGGAACAAGCAGAAGTTAACTGCTTGGGAGGAAGCTGGCTATGTCTTTTTTTGTGCTGCGTTTCACCTCTTTGTTTTTTGGTTGGCTGCAAAACCTGAAGCCAAAAGATGATTGAAATGCCTCTCCCGGGGGAGGGGGGAGCCGAGCACACCGCACCCCATCTAGTGGCTTAGCCTCAAACTGCCGGCGAGAAGGAAATGCGGCAGGAGGAGGAGGAGGAGGAGGAGGAGGAGGAGGGCTCCTGCAACTCCTGCCATGGGCTCGGTAGACTTCGGACTCCACAGCATCTACGTGGGTGATCCAGAGATGCTGAAGCAGCTGCAGGGTAAGGAAGGTGTTAGCTGCCCGTCAGACCTAGGGTGGATCATGCACAAGGGACTTGCACCAAGCTTGAAAAGAGCATTAGACAGACGGCGATACCAAGCCCTCCGGAGTTAGGACATGTGAGAATTGAGCTGCTTCTGCAACCTTTATTTGGCCTCTGTTTGCATAAGCATTAAGATACAATCTCTAATGGTATCACACACTATTCTTTGTCACATGTCAGTGCACAGAAGGGACCGTGCCAAATTTCTCCTCCCAGTATTTTGTTTTCCCTGTTGTTCAGCAAGTAGATCCTGTCTGTCACATGCTACTAAAATCTTATGAAGACAGAATTTTTTCACAAGGTTTCCTTTATAGTGTTCACAACAACAGGGGCCAACTGCTTCATTGGCATGTTACGGTATTTTTGCACCATCCTCTTTGTGAGGAGCGTAGTCTGTCATTGTTCCCATTCTGCAGATGAGGAACAGAGGTGCAAGGAGGTTAAACTCAAAGGTATCCTTTATTTTGGGGTGCCCATTTCAAGACCCCTCAGACCTTGCTTTCCAGACTGCCTCTCCCACCTACTTCAGTTAACAGCAGTGAGCACAGAGCACTCCTGTGTATCAGACACAGGGATCAGATCAGGCTCTCCAAAAATGAAGCACACGTAATTAGTGTTCTCAGAACAGGGGAAACGGGTAGCTGTGGAAACAATTAGCTTAAGGGACTTGTCTAGCACTACAGTAAAATCGTGTGGCAAAGGCAGGGACAGGATCCTGTCCTCCAGCTCAGGGCACAGCTGCCTTAACTGTGAGAAACCCCGTCTGCTCCTGCAGCCCCCAGCCTCTCCCTACACACCTTCCAGAAGTGAAGCAATCTCTTGCAGTCAGAGGTCTTGTTCACTGTTACCTGGTTCATTCATAGGGCAGCTTCATCCGCTGCACGGCCATATGGTAGGTGAAGCTGTTGCTGTTGTTTCAAGTTCCTTTCCACCCAAACCCCATCCCATGGTCTTGTCTCCTCCTTCATGTCAGCGCTGGAACTCATGGGTGAGCCTGCTCAGGGCATTAAACCAAAATGGAAATATACTCTCTTGTTTAGTGGGTTATTTTTCCAGCAAATTATTGCTTTTGAAAGGGCTCACTGAGGGGTGCCGAGGAGAGACTGTGCTGGCACGAAGAGGGGCCTGGATTGCCTGGGCTGTGAGAGGAGCAGGGCCACAGCAACACTGGGTTAGACCCATTTAAATGGTTTGGTATCGTGTGCTGAGGTTGTAGTTTCACAACTGCGGTAAGCTGATGCAGGCTGGTGCTGCTGCTGGTACATCAGTCCTTCCCTTCTTCTCATGGCCTCGAACTGCTGCTAACTCCAATTTGTGAGGCCGGGCAGGGAAGCTTAGTGGGGAACAGATCTGGGTTAAATTCAATGCACCTTAAAAAAGTAGTGTGGTTTCTTGCTTGTTTATTGCTTGGCTGCATGCATGCATCACATGCCATCACAAGGAGTGATGGGACTGGGGACAAGAAAGGGCAGAAATGTTTCTTGCAGTGGCAGCTTCTGCAGGTCTCTGGTGTTCATGGGACTGAACCTTCAGCAAGACGGGCACTTGGGAAGTGTCATGGTTAGCTGTTTAAGGACCATGCCAGCATAAATAAACAAGAGAGGTGCCAGAGGAGATGTGCACTGCGCCTCTCATATTGGCAGTCCGTAACTTCTGAGTGCCCCACATCTCCTTGGCATTTTCATAGATTTGGAGATGAAACTGCCTTTTCAGGGTACGCTGAGAAATGGTGCATCATGTAGGCTGGCTTTGTAGATCTGCTGTACACATCTCTGCCTTTTGAATTCAGGCGGTTGCTGGTGACAGTGGAGGCTACGCGCCCTGGGAACCAGGGGGTGTGAACAGTGCAAGCGTCCACCCAGATATGCTGGCAGTGGAGGAGTATGAAGAGTGCCGGACTTGGGGCTCTGGATCAGTATGTGCTGCTGTGTTCACAGATTTTGCTATCTCCTCCTCCAGTCCTGGTCCCTTCTGCCACGTCCCCTCTGACCTGACCCGAGCCATCCCTGTCTGTTCATTTCAGTTTCATTCCCTTCTTGAATTCAGTCTCCACCAGAACCTGGTCCAAGCCACGGTTACTGGCACAGGGAGTCCCAGTTTCGTTCATGCAGACCGCGTCTCAGTCCTCGCTTCCCTTCACCTAACTGACAGTGACACTTTCATGAACAATACTGTTTGCAAAATTAATTTCTTCAACAAAAAATGCAAGCCAGTTGAGGATACTTAGGTATATTTTAAGTATTTGTGATTAATCATAACGACTTTAATTTATTCTACTGTACATGTCGAATCCTGCAGTCCCAGCATGGCTAGTGATTTAAATTAACCTGACCTTTCATCCTGTTTGTCAGCAATCCATGACCATGCACTAGTGTGTGATTTGTGAATTGTTTGTGATTCTGTGTGAACATGGTTCAGTCCATGAAAATTTTCATGGTTCAGCAAAAGAAAATTAAAATAAATTTAGTCCAAATCTATTAATGGATTTTTTTTCAGATACACATTCCAATTTCATGTTCTGTGTCTAGATTTACAAAGTAAGTGATCTGTGCCAATTTCACGTAAGTATGTGGTTTTGCTGCCCAGGTCAAATCTCCTTCCCTGAATTTGAAAATTGTCTGTGGGTCTGCCATTTCCCTTCCTTGGGAGCTGATCTGTGGGGAAAGGTCTAGGAGGGCAACATTTCTGCCTGGTTGGAGAAGCCAGTCTTTGGTGTTACCTGATTTATGTGGATTGATTCCTGTATTTCCTTCCTTCTGTATTTGTTTGCCCAGTGGTTAGTACATTTTAGAGTGGGCTCTTATTGCCCATCCTGAGAAAATAATATTATATATTACATTTTTTTCTGTCCAACATGGAAAAGGCGTTGACGGTAAGACACTTGTTTCCTGGTACCTGAATGACTGTTTTGATGGTGATGAGAACGTTAAGCTCTGGCAGAGTATCTCCAAGTGCCTTTTTTCTCAGGGTGCTGTTAGGGACGTGCAGAATCAAGGGAAAGGCTGGGCTGCTGTCCTTGCTCAGACAGCAATGTTCACACCTATGGGTATGTGTCAGGGCATGGTGGGGCTGGTGGCTCCATGAGGACAGGCCTCAACATGGGTCCAAAGTCCATCCAGGAGACAAGGCCAAAGACAAGACTGAGGGTGTGCTACAGTGTACCTACATGGGGTCCATCCAGGCCAGGTCTGGGTGCCCAGGCCTGAGCTGAAATGGGGTGTGTGCACCCATGGGCAAGTGGTGTTTGGGGAGACCCCAGGCTGGTCAGGGCCATTGGGTCCATTCATCCACAAACTGATGCAACTGGTCACAAGCACCTGGGCATTAACGCACCACTCCTGGTCGGGGTCTTCTGTCCTGTGGCTCTGCTAGAAAAGGGAATGCAGAGCTGACGTCTTGGAGGATCTGAAAGCCTCCAGTGGGACAACGTAGTATTTCTTTCTGGAGCTTTCTGGCAACTCTGCCGTGGTTTTCTCCCATCAGGGACTATTCATCATTTCCTCCATGGGGAGATTTTGTTGTGCAAAATGTCACACATGAATGTTTCATCATGAGACTGTTATGATGTGATGAGATGTCATTCCCCAGTAATACATGTTGGGCTCTACTTCAGAGACCATAAATCCAGGCCTGAGTAGGTACACAGCGTATTCTACTGGAGAGCAACCATCACTGAGGTAACATTGCATAATTCATGGTGGTGGACAACAAGTGTCTCCTGATAAATGGTCTGTGGGAATCGGTGGGGCACCTGGTTGCCCTGGGCAGCCTTCAGCAGGTTGGCGGGTGGGTAGAGGATAACAGAACAAGAGGAATTGTTGCTCTGAACCTTCCCACAGGACTGTGCATTACATTCCCCTGCTCCGTGTCATGCCAAGAAGTTTGGTGTATTGACTTACATGTGCTTCTCAGACGCTGTATCGGCAGTTCAGCTGCACGGAGTCATTTCCACGGGGAAATGCGGCAAAGTGTGCATAGGTTTGCTATACATTGCACGGGGAGGATTGTGTCAGGATTTTAGTACAGGAACATCAGTTTTTAAGGTGGGAATGCAGTATTTTTCTACTTTATTCAGACACTGTTGATCCCAGTAGGCAGCTTTATTTTATTATTCAAATGAAATCCAAATGGGTGCTTGAAGCTTTGAAAATATATAGGTAAAATTTGTTCTTGCAAACAGCCAAACGTATGTGTTGCTGAAAACCCAATAGAACATTCTGCCACAAGGTGAGTTTCACCCACGGAAGCAGACAGGTCTGTACTCAGAACTTGCATCCAAGTAACTTTAAAACAATTTATTTCAGGGGGGAGCTGACCATGCCAGCTATTCCTGATGTTACGTTTGCCTGATCTGTTGCATCAGCATGAATTTAAGTGTCTTATTTCAGATGCTCACATATGAAAAATTTGACCCATTAAAACAATTAAACTGAGAACCCCGCTGAAAAAGCCTGGCTGGTGTTATTCCAGAGAATGTATGAAAAGAATAACTCCTGACATTTGAATGAAAAAATTGGTATTTTCATTAATAAGAAATATCTTCATAATGTGAAGTATCTTAATTATATGAAATACTATTCACTATGTTGCGAATGATTCCAAGGGCTTTCATCTGCTCAGATAACTCTTTCTTAGTGCTTATGTTATCTTGAATTGAAGGTAGGTTTGGGGTGGCATTTTACCTTTGCTTACCTGCAGCCTCAGTTGAAGTAGGGTCTGTGTCCTAGATGAACTCATCTGCCCTGTGCCCATCCTACCTGTGATGGCTTGAATGGAGTTGCCACAGAACTGGCATGGGGATGAAGAGGTGGTGAAGTTTATAGCTGAGCTGATGGAGTTCTCTGTGGTGCAGCTGGACCAGAGCTATACCAATTATGTGTTCTCAAAGGTGACTTTGAGGCACAGTGCTTCATCCTGATCATCTTAGGATTTTCTGCTTATGGTGACTGCTGTTGGATTGTCCCAGGCTTCCCCCACTGAGTTGAGCTCAGACTCAAGATTGGTATTGGTGTGTTACTAGAAAAAATAATCCCACGTATTTGCTTGAATTTGAGGTGACAGGGTGCAGTTTGGCCATAGGAATGTTAACAAAGGTATTTGCCATCTACTGTTTATTATTCTCCTCTTTTAACTTTGTTTCATTATCTTTTGAGCAGAAAATACCAGTGGGTGCAAACCCGATGCCTTTAAAGTCAATAGCAAAACTCCCACCATGTTCACCGAGGCTAGAATTTCATACTTATTGTGGTCAGTCTTTCCCCACAGTTATTAAATAACAAACGATTGAAGTGAACAATTCACAGAGGAATCCTAGCGTTTGTTTATATAACCTCCTTGGTGAGAAATAACAAGTAACATACAGTAATAAATGCATAGTCTTCCTGCAAATGATGTATGAACCGAGCAAAGGTGAACAGTATCTGATATTCCGTTCTCAACAAATAATTGGACCAGCTGTGGTCTGGCCAGCATTTTGGGGAGAGGGTTGGGAATGAAATGAATATTGTGTCTCTGCTGTGAGCAAATCACAGTCCCCTAAAGTGAGGTTTAGGTGCCTTCCGTACTGGAAACAGACATCTCGCGTTACTCTGCTCTCTGGAGAGCCATGGAAATAACCATTTTTCAAGTAGCAGTAGTTGAATATTATGTAGCCAACAGGTTAGGCTGTTAATATTGTGGAAGGTCATTACTGACTCCATATGTCCTCTGGTAATGACATCCTGGTTCTGGAAACACACTCTTCTCTTGCGTCATCTGCACAGGTCATTAGAGATGATAAGCATGACTTCTGGGTGTGTACTGAGTCTTGAAGGAGCTATGCTCAAGCTGTGCAGTAGCTGAGGAAGAGATTTCTTGGCTTTCCTCACGGTAGCTCCTGTATCCCAAGCAGCTGAACGGTTCAGGGCAGTGAAAAATCTATGGATTTTTTTTTTTTTTTTAACTTTGAGTAGAAGAATCAAGTGCAGTTGCTGAAAGGAGCTTCTAGCAGAGCAAGGGAATGGCTATGGGCTGTATCACAGCTTTCAGATCCCCTGGGACCACAGCTCATCCCTCCTTCTGTCATGAGAAATGCCATTCCTGTTCCCCCTTCTTCCCTGCTAGTTAGTGTTGAAGTGACGCTTGACAAGGGAGGTGGGTTGTAAGAAGAAGGAACTGATGACCCCTTGATTAATGTATGGAGAACAACCAGATGCTGTTTCCTAAACGTGCAATTGTTGGCAGAAACTAAGCAAAACTGGGTAAGACAAACAGCACACGTTATTGTTTATTAGGTGAGTGAGGTCACTGTCACCCCCATACAAAAGTTGGAGGTGCCTTTGGAGCATCATTGTGTCTGGCTGACCTCATAGGCATTATGGTTGAGAGTGTTTGGTTTCATGAGCGCTCAGCTATAAGCTGTAGACTCTGTTTTTGAAAGTAGGTCCCAGATCATTATCCGGTGCCTTTTATTAACTAAGGTTTGGCATATGTGAGGAGTTTTTGCCTGGGACAGCTATCCTGATGTGCAGAGTGCTGCGGTGTGTTCCACCTGCATCTGCGTCTGAAGAACGTCCATCAGCATCACCTCCTGCACAATGTCACTGATGTTTGAGTAGTGAAGTATTTCTTAGCAAACACCACTGCAGTCTTGGACTCCACTGCCTTCCAGATCATTCTCAAGTATAAATCACCTGTTTGGTTTTGACCTGGAAAGCTCTGCATGTTACATATCTGTACCTGAGAAATTGCCTTCCACCTTACCGAGGGTCTGCTACCGATCATGCATAAATTACATGGGAAGGGGGCTGGTGGGAGTGTTGTCCTCTGTAGGGCTGCTTGGACTCGTTTGTGCTCTTGGTCCAGGAAAGCACAAGTTTGTTAACCGTGGGCCTCCCGAGCTTTGGGAAGTGTGTGTGAGGGGCAGGGGCTTAGAGGAGGTTGTTTCTGCCCGCTCCGACCATCTGTTCATATCTGTCCATCTCACGTAATTCTCTGGTACCTATCGCCTTGGTAGCTAAGCATGTTTCTCAGATGACCATGGCTTTTTTTCATCTTCTCCTCTTTTTAATAGTCTTTTCTCCTTCCTTTTAAATCGGTCTTTAATAAAGTTGAGAATTCTTGCACAGGGTTTTATAAACATGTGTTATTAAATTTTAAATCTGTTTTGAAAGTGCCTCTATCCTACTCCCTCCTAGTAAAGTGACCTTTTTAAATGGAGGGAAGTGGGTTTAGATGACAGTCATGATAAATGCGGTCATGTTCACTCAATAAAATAAGGCCCAGTGCATTTGAGGATAAATCAGTGAAATGTACAGCCCCACCTGTCTGTCTCCATCATTCATTTCCACTGTCACTTTCACAGTGGCTGATGGATCACAGTTGCTGTAAAATTAGACAGCCTTTAATCTCATTTCATCCTGATTAGCTTCTCCTTACCCTTTCCCTCTAACTCACTGACTGACACGCTAAAAACTCACACCGGGCTGTGTTTGAGCGTGGCGTACAAACTTCTCTTCAAATACCCTTTTTGCGGGGCAGGCAGGTGTTCCACTGAGTTGAAATCGAAAAATGAGAAGATGGGATTTTCACATTATTAAAGCAAAACAGCAGACAAAGGCTCGTATAAAATTAATGAAAGCAGCAGCCTGGCCAGACTCTGTGATGGGCCAATTCTTCCTGTTACACCCTGGCAAGCCCAGTGAGTTTGAGAATATTGTTCCTACTAGAGGCTGAATTTTGCATGCTCATTGCTGCGTGATTTTGACTATATCTATGAAAAGTTATGTCCTATATGGGTGTGCGTTCATAAGGAATTACGGTTTACAATACAAGTTTTCTGGTGCTTTCAAGGGGCGTTTTATAGTGGTAAAAAAAATTGTTCATTCCCATAGTTTTGATTTCTGTGTATAACTCATGATTCTGAGGGACCCTGAAAAAGCTCAGGGAGAAAGAGTGCGATGTTGGCCATTTCACAATTTCAGTGCCAAAACTCCCTCCCTCTTAGATGTCCACAGTGTTGCTCCGTCCTCCCCATTTCCTCCAGCCCCCTCCAGCCCCATGGGCAGATTCATGAGACCAAGAACAGAGTTTTCCCCAAAGCTCTGTGAGAAACAAAGGTCATAGTAAAGGTCTGCAGTGTTTTATTGCGGTCACCTTCTCCTTCTGAAGCCCAAATACTACCTCCTTTCTAAGGCAAGCTTCCCTTTAGCTTTCCCATGAGTTATGGATGGTAGTTTGGGTCATTTGGGCCCAATCCCGTATCAGTGGGAATGTTGCCATCAAGTTAAGTAGGAGCCAGGATTAAGCCCTTAGTTTTCAAGGTTTAATTATCATCATAAGTGTGGGAGTCTTATTGCATAGTTTATATGCATGGGAACAGCAGAAAAGCTTAAAATATAATTTCTTCCTCTACTGGCCCTGTTTGTGTCAATGTGGAGGATAAATAAACAAAAGTGTTTGTAAAAATGAAAACACAACATGTTGAAAAATATGCGTGTGTGCTGCCTGCAGACAGTTCTTCTAATAAATGCTAGATCTCTCCAGACTGACCAAAGGAAGAGCCTGGTTGAGAGTACAACCACTGGCTTGGACCTAATTTGAAACCATAATAGAGCATTGGATGAGGTAAGAATTGAAAACCCTGCGGACTGATCCTGGGGAGTCTCTTCTTGAGAGGAGGGGTCCCAAAAAGCATCTAAGGAAGACAGCAAATTTCCCGTGGGAGACCCAAATTCATTCTGTGGTACAAGCATCCACAAAATCAAGGAAAGTACTGTGTTTTTGAGAGAGATAATTTTAAAATGGGAAAATGTCTGAGATGAAAGAATGAGATAAATATGATAGGGGGGCTAAGAAGATAACAAAAATCTTTTCATTCTTTCATCCCACTGTAGGAGTCTATAGGTAGTAGAAAATCTTATGCGGTGCCTAGTATAGGATTACTTCCCAGTTATATAAAGTGTACTAGTAACAAATAACCTTAATTAATTAACTTTCACTGTACCTGGCTGCCCAATTTAAGAACTGCTTCACTTACATGACTTGTAAGAGCACAGACTATGAAAATTATATTCGACCTTTACTAGAAACTAAAAATGTACCTTACTTATTCATCATTGCCTTGGCAAAAACTTCAGTAAGAAGCTTAAATGAGCCCACTTGATCTTTAAGAAAATGTGTCCTAAATAACAAAGCTGTGCGTATTTCTTCTTATTATTATTTGCATATGCTATACTGCACAACTGCATTCTGAGAAAAATAAAAGATAATAAAACAAATGAAATGAGAGATATATCACCCAAAATAATCCAAGTGTGAGATAGGCTGCCTCTTTTTTTTTTTTTTTTTTGGCATTGGCAAAAGAGCACAAAGTAAGAGCTGGCCCTGAGTCATATTGATTTCCCACTGCACTGGTTTCCTAAGTGCTCTGTTGATCCGTGTCAAGCAATAAGTTCCCTGCCTGTACATGCACATCACCTCCCCATTTGTCCTCACCTAGATTTAAGGTGCCCATATGATGAGCTGAACAAGGACATCATTTTTCCTACTGGTGTCACTGGGCCAAAACTACTCTATATGGTATGATAACTAATGCTGTGTAAGTTTCCATTTACCATATAGTATCACAATAGTGCAGCATGGCACACCGCAATAATATGTGCATATTATGTATATTTAAGTCCTTATTTTTGTGTCTTAGCATTTGCAGTGGAAAATGTAAATTTAAAAAAATAGATTATTGCGACTGTAGTTGGTCCATAGTAATCGCAACACCTCCAAAAAAAAGGGATATTGCAAACCTAATGCCACAGTTTTGATCTTTGTTAACAAAGGGCTTCCTGATTAGATGAATAGAAAATGTGTGATTGTGCTGCTAATGACATTGTACAGGAAATTAAGCTTATACATTTGGAAAAGGCATTAAATCAGCAGGACCTTAATTTAAAAACTTAAAACTGTATGGAAATGCAGCTTGTTCATTGCTGTGTAATAGAAAGCTACTGAACACACTGGCTCTTCTTGTGGAAACATTACCAGCAGAACAAAGCTGGGCCGAGGTTTTTTTAATGTTTCCTAGCATACTAGGATTCCTAGCATCTGCTTATTTTCAGGGAAATATCAGGCAACTTCACCTCTTTTTACAAGTTGTTTTCAGAGCAGCAGTATATGGCAGTTGGCGGGGGGGGGGGGGAGGGGTGTGCTGAGGGACCAGAATTCCAGCTTTTTTCCTCAATTATTTGCAAGATTGAATAACGTAAGATTACTAATAAGTGGCTTTGTCTGCTGCCAGTTCAGTGGACATACATGCTTGGGGTGATGCATTCCCCCATTACTTCATACAGATGTAATCCCAGTATTGTATTTTGTACCTTTGGAAACATTTGATGGAATCAGTGCCCTGAGCTGACAAAGAATTCTTGCTTTACTTGCAGTTATGCCATATAACAGTGCCCATCACTGTGTCGTGGAAGTGGAAAACTTCTTGTTTGTGCTGGGAGGAGAAGACCAATGGAACCCTAATGGTATGTATAGAATATTAAAAGGCATAGGCAGCATCTGCCTTCCTCTGTCTGTCTGTCCATCAGGTCAGCTGATGTAGTCATTAGCAAGGGGTTTTGAGGACCCTCAGCCTAATTGTTGAACCTAGTAAAGGCTACTTTTAGATATTGATGTAATAAATATCTGGTACTTTAGCATTAGTATCTCTGTCATTCATCAGCTTCCACATCCCTTGAGAAATGCCACAGGCAGCAGAACAGACTCTTTCAAGTGCATGCACCAGGCAGCAGCTGTTAAGAATTTTAACCTTCATTTCCAGTCTCCTTCCAGTCATAATATAATAATGCAATTGCAGTAGATGAATGCTTTCTTTCTATTGTCAAACCAGATACTCGCAGCTAAAGTTGTTAATGTGTTAATTATCTAGACTCTGAGATTCTTAAACTGGTCCTTTTTTTAGTCTTGCGCAAGAGCTTCACATATAGATTATCTGCTGCTACCTTCTTTGATTTGATTACTTCATAAATTTACCACAAAGAGAAATTAAACAATTTAACAGGCTTCTGAGCAAAGCAAGAGGAGAATACTATGCCTTGCAAAATTCACAAAATTGTCAAGACATTGTTAAAAAGCTTGCACACGAAGAAAGAGTTGTAGTTGTAGCAGTCTGTGTAACAGAGATAATTATGACTGAGAAACCATAAAACAGCTTGCAGGTACACATTTTTACTTTAAAACACCAGAGGATCCAGCTGAAATTACATATACTGCATATATTTTATTGTGAATGCCCCATTTCAGCATCTGCACTAAACCAAATTATAGAAAATTGTTACATCTGTTCAATTCCTAAAACCTGAGACAAACAATCCAGTCCACCCTATAAGCATATTGCCGGTGTAGTTAAAAATATCACTAAATGTCTTAGGAGAAAAGCCCTTCAGTTCTATTGTTGGAYCTCCTTTGTATTAAACAGGAGATAGCGTGGTATCATTAATGATAATTATTATTAGGAGCATCAGACACAACCAACAACTGAGGGCCCATGTTGTGCTTGGTAGTTGGCATATGGATAATAAGAGGCAGACCTTGTTCCAGACAGTTTATAATTAAATAGCCATGTCACATGAAGGATGAAAGAAAAGAAGTATAATTACCCACAATTTAAAGATGTGGAAACTTGAGTCGCAAGATGATGGAGAGATGTAAGAACGGGTACATATCCTGCATCTGAGATAGGAGTTGAGCACAACTGTGAGATGGATAGTACCTTAGGTCTGAGGTCGCCTAGATCAACTTCTGAGCTGAAGACGTTGCCATCGGACGTCTAACAGCTTCCTTGTTCTATGAATACCAGAGCTGTGATTTGTCTATGGAGAAGATAGGAATAAAAGAGGTAGGAGCATTGCTGATACTGATCTCTTCATGAATTTACCCCAAGAAAAATGGATCTTACTTGTCACAAAAAGTGGACCTGAAAATCATAAACTGCATCCTGTGCTATTGCTGGGCTAGTTCTTTCTTGAAACTGATTTGCTTTAAATGTGCAGCTACATGGGAGCTGCTCGCACATCCCCACTTGAATTTATGTAAAGGCCTTTGTCTGCTCTCCTCATAGTACAGAAGGGGCTTCATATGGACCTAGCTGGAACTGTCTTGCCCAGAGCATTACAAGGCTTTTGATTTGAATGAGAATGTGCCAGGTGTTTTTCCAGTGGACAGACTTATCCTTGAGATGAGGGCAATGGAAGGAGCACCATGCATTTCTTTAGCCGTCAGACCTGCAGGTTCTTGAGAAGCCGGGTGGGTCCCGAGGAGCACCCATGTACCTTCCGTGCTGCTCCTGTGACTTCCTGATAACCTAGGGAGCACAGGAGACATTTTTTCTCTTTTTTTTACATCTTGCTATGGCTATGCCTTTCCAGTCACAAGGGATCCCTGCATGAGTAAACGCTTATGAGAGCAGGCTGCAGAACACAGGCATGGATTAAGACCAACCTTCATAACCTTCAGAGCCCTTCACCTTTTGGCATGGCTGCAGAGACCTTCCTGTAGAGAGGAGAGATCAGCAGCATCTGCCTCCTTTTGTTCCATCTTCCTGATATGCTAATCCTGATTTCTGATCACTTGTTACAGTTTCTACGTTCTGACAGGTGCTTCCTAACATGTGTAAACCTCCTGACTGATGAGCAAGGCAAAATAATAGAATCATAGAATCATAGAATAGTTTGGATTGGAAGGGATCTTTAAAGGTCATCTAGTCCAAACCCCCTGCAATGAGCAGGATCATCTTCAACTAGATCAGGTTGCTCAGAGCCCCGTCCAACCTGACCTTGAATGTTTCCAGGGATGGGGCATCTGCCACCTCTCTGGGAAACCTGTTCCAGTGTTTCACCACCCTCAGTGTAAAAAATGTCTTCGTTACCTCTAGTCTAAATCTACCCTCTTTTAGTTTAAAACCATTACCCCTTGTCCTGTCGCAACAGGCCCTGCTAAAATAGATACAGTTGTCTTGCAAACTGAATTCCACAATTAAACTGGAGTCAAACCAGTTACACCAGGCAGCTTAAGTAGGTCATCAAGTCCTTTTCCTGCCATCACAGGCATCATATAGTCCCATTTTGTAAATTTTCTAAGCTCCATTCGAAAAGCAGTTGGATTTTTAGCCCCTACTACTCCTGTTGGAAAGCTGTTACACAATCCAATTGCTCTAAATGACTAGGAGCCTTATTCTAATTTCCAGTAAAATGTATTCTTTGACTGTCTAAATCACCTTGTTCTCGTGCCAAAGTTGGCCTTTAGCTTAATAGTTTTTCCCCTCCTGGAGATTTGTTCCTCTGATGTATTACAGACAGTGCTCCTATCCCCTTTCAGCTTTTGTTTTCCTAGGTGCAACAAGCCAAGTTCTTTGTCTCCTGCCATCAGGTAAACTTTCTGTTCCTCCTGTCACCATAGTAGCTCTTCTTTGTGCCTGCTCTAGTTTGATTTCATCTCCCTTCCTGCGAAGGGACCAGATTTGTATCCTGTATTTCCACTCTAGGCTCACTAAACCCTTCTCTTTCTACCCTGCGCTGTATTATCTTCTACATATGTGGTATTTGTAGTGAATATGTGTATGACACATGTTATATTAGGAGGCCAGGGTCCCCAAATCATAGGTTTGTATGACAACAATTAAAAAGCTGCTATATAACCAGTGGCCACTGAAGTTCCCAGTAACTCTGAAAGTTGTAGTGAATATGGCAGCATTAAAACCTCCTCCTAGAAGTCCAAACTTATGATCAAGACTTACATTGTTTTGAAATCCTACTTTTTGAAATAGAAATAGATTAATAAATGTCCTAAATAGTGAGACCTAGAGCCAGTTAGATGCCTGCTGTTACTGTTTTACTGTTTATTGAATCTATAGCTCTCAATGCTTCTTTTTCTAAATTGTCTGTATAGACTAAAGATACTCAGACAGGGACCAAGAGCAAAGCCTCGCTTCACTAAACCCAGCGGCAAAATGACCAGTTGCCCTTAATGTATGGAGATCTCACCCTATGTCTTGAGATGTGTTTGAGTGGTGCTCAGCATAAAGGGCTTTGGTCCTCATCAGGCACCACGCTGGATTTGAAGGGAAATGCTGCATTATTCATCCATCTTCTGCTTTACCTCCTCATATAGAACATGCTTATAACATAGCGAGGGAATGAGTTTGCTTCCAGATGGAGTGGTCAACATGGTTTTTTTTCTCTGTTTTCTTGTAGAACATGATCTTAAATTATTATGAATATAAATTCTAGCTGTATCATTATTCTTCTCTACAATCTTGATGGTCTGTTTACACATGCTGAAGTAAATGTGGAATGAAACAAGCAAAGTGAGCCAATCCTACAGAGGCTTTTCTGATGCAAAAATATTCACCTTGTAGAATACCCAGTGACCATTTATAGAACTGTGACATACGCAGTTGGGTTATTCTGCTGGCCTGTGAAGCCTCTAATTCAATTTTTTAGTCACACATACATAAACAAAGGTTTCTGTTTCCGAGATCCTCATCTGTTGAAGTCTCAGGTGTTACAGGAAATTGCCATACACTCTCTTGCTTCAGTTTTCTTGCTTTGATGTCAATCTGCATGTAAAATAAGGTGAAATCTTAGTATCGTGAAGACATGAATACAGTCCTTGGGCTTGACAGCAGGGATAAGCTAGTTAGCTGGTGTGTGTTGCTCGTGTTTCATATTTTACCTAACACACTTGGAATAAAACTCTTAGAGTGTATTCCCCCTTCGATGCACATGTGTAATTCCTTCTAACTTACACTGAAAGTACATAGTGGAATAAACCATCTAGTGCAAACACTGCATACCCCGTGCTGATGGCTTATGCAGCTCCTGGTTATTTGCACAAGGTTTTTTTACCATGTTCCACATAGAGATGATGTGAGGAGAAAGAAAAGCACATGTTCTCACTTGGATTTTTTTACCTGACGCAAAATACTCTAGTTATAAAAATACTGTGGGGATGCCCTTTTTTGGGCAGTAATTTTGTTTAGTGCTGTGATTTATTGTGGCTGTGAAAGTACCACAGCATCTATAAGTAAATTTAAATACACATTTTCAAGATCTTATTACAGAGAGCAAGAATAATCTTTATCTGCTTTTACTGCTAACAATTGCTAATTCAAACCTTGCAGTGCCCCATTTGTTGAATTATTACTGTACACATAGTGTAATCATACATTGTTGTAAAAGGGGGAACCCTTCATAAAAGCTGTCAACTTGTGAAGTTTATGTAATATATATTACAATCATGATGTTAAATACGTGAAACAAACAGCTGAGTGTCAAAATAATCTATCTTTACAGGGAAACACAGTACAAACTTTGTTAGCCGATACGATCCCAGGTTTAACAGCTGGATACAACTTCCACCCATGCAAGAGAGGTAAAAACCTGCTACGTGTTTTTCAATATGTGTTTTATCATCCTAGGAGCAGCTGAAGTTTGGCTTAGTTCTGGGAGTAAGGAGGCCTACAGAAGCATTGAAAATACTGAGATAAAACTGCAGCATGCAGTTGCTTCCCATTTTTCTCCTAATTTTTTTAAAGTTTCCAAATTCAAAACTCCAGATGCCAAATCCTGCAGGGCTAACTCATGCAAAATAACCATGGACTTTGTGCAATTACCGGTTGCCTGAGTACGGTCCGAAGGATTTTTCTGAAGTCTTCATAGTGTCCTGTCATGTTCCCTGACTGAAGCGTCATGATGAGTTTGCAGTAAATAAGCAGTATAGTCAGATATCTTACAGGGAACTGAGACCTTCACATGTTGACTCCATCCTGTTTCACCACGCCAGCCACGAAAAGCTCTCCTCAACATGTCTCACCTTGTCAGAGGACTCTTAATCCTAGGTGGTCTTTGAGTGAAGTTGCTGTCAGTTAATGCATATTAGAGTAGCATACATTTTAATCCTAACTGTGTACCGAAGAGCAGAGGTGCATGTAGACTTGAGCAATGACCAGTAAAGATGGTGTAAACTTAACTCTGGATCCCAAATCCTACCTTGGCAGGTAAAAAGTCCCCCAAACCTGAACCGAATGATGCATGTTTCCTAAGAAGACTCTCAAAGGCAGAAGATCCAATGTTATAATGTTGTTTTATGAAAGAGCATTCAATGTCCATCCTTCAGTTCAACATCCATCTTCTCATGGATCCAATGTACAAGACATCTCACACCACCTTCCTAAGACGCTTCCCTTATTCCATGTGCTGTCAGTATTACAGCTCTTTTTCTGTTGGCTGCCCCCAGCGTTCAGGTGTCTGGCAGTCATAAATACATTGAACTCAGTGCAA
Organism: Phoebastria nigripes; assembly: GCA_035582835.1. Classification (NCBI taxonomy): domain Eukaryota; kingdom Metazoa; phylum Chordata; class Aves; order Procellariiformes; family Diomedeidae; genus Phoebastria; species Phoebastria nigripes. Next base: position 825,879 of record JAYKAV010001775.1, read on the forward strand.
CCTTGCAATTCAAGGTGTGTATTATGGCATGCATGGAAATATGGCTGTCCTTTCAAATTTTCAGAGGTAAAATGTCAGTCTGTAGACTTTTTGAAGGGCCTTTGTTCAGGATTCATTTTGGTTGACCTAAGTCCATATGCAGACCCCTGTGCAGTGTTTGTCACCAAAAAATACTGCATTGTACTACTGCATGAAAAAGCAAAAGTGGAACAGATCTGAGGAGGTTCCCTGTTGGAGCTGAGTGAACTGATAAAATTAGTCATATAAATAGAGATAAAAAAGAGCATCACAGTTCATTATAGTCTCTGGCTTTATTAATAACATCATCCTTTACTTTTACTTTAAAAATCATTTACTAAAATTCCTTTTTCTTTTTTAGTTGTTAATGGAGCTAGTCCAACAGCAGGCTTTAGCTGAAGAGGTGGCCCTGCTTTGGCAGTCCCCAGCCTTCTCCCTCACTCCTGCCAGCACTGTGGGATAACCCCACGACTGGGTTATTTACCTTAAAATAGAGGGATGCCTTCCCCTCTGGTTCAGCTCCCCGGACCGAGTCACTGCCGGCTCAGGTGTTGGCGCATGGGAGGCAGGAGGTGTGCGTGAGATTGTGCATCGCCATGCAGGTCATCCTCAGTGAACCAGGAGGCTGACTAGTGTTTGTACAGAGCCTGAAGCTCTTCTGTGGAGCCTAATCTGTGTCCTAATTAGGCCCTCTGGGTATCTGCAAGCAAAACTCCTGAGGGGCACGTGTGGCTGGCTGAACGGTTGGGCTTATTTGGCTGACAAAGCTCAGAAGGGAGAAGTAGGTAGTTGAGGGTTGGAGAAAGCAGACAGTAGGAGTTCTTCCACCTCCACAGCGGCCAGTTGTGTTTCGCTAGAAAATCAGTTTATAATCGCAGGTGTGGAATATGACTTGCCTTGTGCTGTGCTGGAAGCTGCTGCCTTCAGCCAGGAGTCAGAAACTCTGCTGCACTTTGTGATTGCTTAGCAGCTGCCCGATAATAAACTGTAATGTATTAGCATCCCAGCTCCTTACAGTGTTATTTAAATGTAATGGTCCACTCATACATAGTTCCTTCTGCAAGGGGCTTTACTATGACAACATTAATTGTCACCTCTTGTTCAGGAAACATAAACCATAGGCTTGCCCATTGTTTCTCCATAAAGGCTCCTGAGCATTGGGGCTATTGTTGGAAAACAGGGATTTTCAAATCACTTTCTAAAATGTTTTTAATGGTTTATTTGCTCATCCCTAATGACTTCCTCAGAGTTGTTGCAGCCTTTAGAGGTAGGGTCTGGCCTAGTTTTTAGAAGATCATACAAACAAGAGAGAGCTTTTATGCAGTCTCCTTTCCCAGCTCCTTTAGTCAGATAAAGTTCCCATTAAAGTCAACAGGCTATTTTTTCCCAGCTAGGAGTACAGGGTCACGCCCTGTCTCTGCTGGCATAATGCAGGCACCATTGACAAGACAGACTGTTTAATGGGTTCTTCTGAGTCATTATGGTCCATCAAGTCAAAACCTACTTAGGAATTTTAGTCTGAGAATAATTGGCTGGATAGACTATAATAGCTCCTTTGAAATGACTGCCAGGTAAATGTGGGTCTCATTCACAGGCAGTATATTCTCAAGTTGAAAATCTGTATGAAATATTTGATGAGTAAACTTTTATCTCATATGCTGAAATCCATATCTGATTGATTTTACTGTATGAGCTATAAAGAAAAGTCTAATCCTGTTATGGATTCAGAGCCGTCAGTGTATTTTCTTTAAAGCCAAGTTTGGTTTCTTTTCATTTGAAGAACATCTCAAAAATACATGCTTTTGAAAAGTATGTACTATTTTCAGGCATGCGTTGTTTAAAGAAGCAGCAAATGACTCATCGGCTTTTGAAATACACATCTGCCTGACGATGCAGTAACAACGGGATGCTTTTTGGAGAGCAGTTCAGTTAGATTAACATACCTACCGAAGCAGTGGTCTTTGTAGCAGACGTATCTGAACTTGTGGCACGAGCCTCAGCTGGACACCTCAGTCAGTACTGTTGCATCTTGCCAGCTCAGCCCAGAGCTGGACAAGGTGCGTGGAACATAATAACATTTAAAACATCTTCTTTTTTCTTACATTCCGAGTTAAAAGTTTTTGTTTAAAGACCAGCAAAAAACACGGCATTGTACCAGGGCCTGAAGAAGCACAAGTGGAAGTGAGCAGGTCAGCATCCTAACTGAGGCCAAGTGAACTGAGAAAAGAAGCCACAGAAAAAGAGATGAAACAATTTCACATTTTATTTTAGTCTATTATTTTAATAATAGTAATGTTAGCCCTTATTAAGATTACTTTAGTTTTTAAAAAGCAACGCATACACTCTTAACGGTGACCCTGAAATCAGGGTCCAGATATTGCGATGATTAGTAATAGCATTGCTAGTTTTAAATCTCAGACTGGTAGTTGTATTTCTTGTTTCAGGGCATAAATTCATCATCTGTGGAAATCAGAAAGAAGTTCTTCCCTTTTATGTGTGTGTACTTACCAGAAGAAGTTAGTTGGGTTGATTATTCAGTGGAGTGAAGGGAAAGCATTTCAGAGACCAGTGAACGTCAAGTACTTGCAATCCTGAAGAAGACCACAAAATAATTGTCTTATTGTCCATATTCAGATCCTGAGGTGGATTCCATTTATCTCATTAGAATGGATAGTCTCTTCCCAGTTTTGTGGGGAAAGTTGTCGTGCAAAGATTGCTGTATTATATTTTAATCTGAATCATATTTTACAGCAGTTTAGAAAGTCATCACTTAACAGCATGCCCCTTACACACTGTATCATTGAAAAGTAAAAAACCAAAAAGCTTAAAATATTTGTGCCAGGAGCTACTGAGTGAATATTCACATCCAAGCAGAAGAGTGAAGCGTGCTGACGCTTTCATTTTTGCTCCCTATAGTGACACTGTGTGGATGAAACCAGGAGTACACATACAGAATAATGTCGGTGAAATCGTAGTTAAAATAGTAATGCCTGCTGGTTGCACCTACCTCTGTTTCTTAAACCTGAACTAAAAAAAAAAAACATGCTGAGAGCAGTTCGTTAACAGGTTTGTCAGAGGAGGTACGCGAGGACCCCAAGCATTGACGACAGGCACCCTGTGGGTTTGTGCCTTGCAGCTGCCAGACACAGGAGGGTGGGAGAGCGTGTGCCCACCCGTGCAGGCTCTCTGCTGTCTGATAGGATGTGACCTCTGCAGCTTTTCCTGCTTCTGGGGCCACTACAGGCTGTCTTGCCTCTGGCCTGTCACATACTCTCAGGAAGCATATAGGCACTTGATTGCCTCAAACGCCTATACCCTCTGTCAAATTAGAGTGAAATCAGGGTTTTTGTTGGGGAGACAACACTCAGGCAGACATGGCTACATGTACAGTGTAATCAAATAAGCTTTGTTTCCATAGAAAATCGGGCTAAAAACATAGAGGCACAATTTGCTGCCCGACCATGCAGAGCAATATATGCCATCAGCTTCTATCTGCCCATTGACAGATAAATTAAATGGTCTTATTTAATTCATCAGCTGAACTGGAGGCACTTAGCAGCATTCCTGTTCTCCTGTTTCTATCTTGTCTTTTGGTAGCCTTATCCTTGGGCCGCTGTTCCTGCTCAACAAGGGGTGCTGTCCCGCACCGTCCAAGTTGCCCATGTGCAGGCAAGACGAAAGCAAAGAGGTAGACAGGAGGTGCTCGGTGACACAGCCCCTCACTCCAACCAGGGTGAGGAGTCCTGTCAGGTGTGTACCAAATCCAAAAAGTAAGGCCAGAAACAGGCGGCGTTGCATCAGATCTGTTCCCTGAACGCCCAGCCAGCCCAGCTGTTTCTATGGCTGTATCTTCGTGTCTGCCTGAGCTGTCCTCCAACTTATAAACCATCAGCCAGTCTCAGCCACATTTAACAAAGAGGGATATTTCTCCAAAATGTTAAAGCGTACTACAAATTTTGTGAAAATAGGCAGCTGGGTAAAGGAGAGAGATCTTATTCCTGCCTTCACTGAAGGAAATGCCCCTGAACACGTGCCTGGCTAGATGGCAGGTTAGAGACACAGCACACCAGGCTTTGCTAGCTCACCTGGTCATGGGTTGACTATAGGGAAGCCTGGGGAGCAGTTGGGACATAYCAGAGCTGTTCATTACAGGGTGTTGTGCTCTGTATGTGGACCACCACTCATCCCAAATGCTTTGCAGCAGTCTGCAGGATCGAGCCCTTGATGGTGCAGGTGACCATCAAGCCCCCAAGATTTACCGTGCAATTCAGGACTGCAATATGCAGCTGCTCCCAGATTTAAATTCGGGTGCCTGGGCAAGAACCTGAGCGCATTGTGTCAGCCACGGAGCAGGGTTTGGCCAGCTGCAGCCACACTCCAGCGTGCCTGTTTCGCAGGCGCTGTCAGAGCTAGACCTTGCCGTGCCTCACCTGCCTGCTTGTCTCTGGGCTTGCACGCCACTCCGGTTTCACTCAGGAGAAAATTTGAGGTTTGGGACTGACAATTGTTGTCATTCAACATTTTGTACAGGTCTTCACCCTAGCCTAGCTGTGCTTTTTTGCAACTTTCTTTCTTATATCATTGCAGCTTAAAATCAAAGGCCTCTACCCTAGCAAACCTTCCTGCTGCTGAATAATAGGGGGAGCTTTCCCTGAAAGTGTATTACACCAAAAGGTGTATTACACCAAACAGGTCTCTCAGAATTGTCTACTGCTCCATTTTTACTTCAGCAACAGACACTTACTGTTAATTCTGGAGGCACGAGGAAGACAAACTAATATATGCCTAGCAGTCCTGAGGAGAAAAAATAATTATTTTCCTGCATACCTGAGTTGCATGTGAAAGCGGACAGGTGGCTAAAACTTGTCTCAGAGTTAGTTGGATGGAGACAGACCTCTTTTGAGTTAAAGGGTGGAAATGTAATATTGTGCCTAGCATAAGTTGTTCTATTTGCAGTACTGCAGAAAGAAGAAAAAAATGATAATTGAAGAAAAATTTTGATGATGTGGTTCTCTTAGTAAATTGGGAACAATGACCCTTGAAGGACCATAAAGAAAGTGAATGTCAAGATAATTTATTATTGTTACATTATCTACCTCATTTTTCACTTTGTCTTACTGAGTTGTTATATCCCTTACAAGGTAATGCCCCAAACATTAATGAGCACCTTTTTATCTTTCACGGGTGTGAAAAAGCAACAAACAGCTTTGAAAAGGGGTATTTTATGCCAGATTTATGTGTGCATAGTTGTTTTGACACCAAAAATGAAGTATTCATTTGATGTGGAGCGGGTATTTGATTAGCAAAGCAGCCACAGTCTCTAGGATAGCTGTAAGCATGTGAAGCTCCTGGACGCTTCTGTCTGAAGTAGCGTTTGAAGGAGCCACTATCTTAGTTSAGGGAGTCAGCTGGAGAGGGAAAAAACATGGCTGACGTGGCTAATTGGTTTGTTGTTGGCTTGTTTTGTTTTTTTCTGCCCTGTCCTCCAGGAGAGCCAGTTTCTACGCCTGTCGCCTTGACAAGAACTTGTATGTAATTGGGGGAAGAAACGAAACTGGCTACTTGTCCAGCGTGGAGTGCTACAATCTGGAGACAAATGAGTGGCGTTACGTGTCTTCGTTACCGCAACCTTTGGCAGCCCATGCAGGAGCCGTTCACAATGGCAAGATATATATTTCAGGCCAGTGTCTTTTATAATTCTTGCTATATAACAAAAAAACAACCCAAAACAACAACAGCAAAAACCCAGAACCCAAAATCATAGAGCTAAATTCCTGCTGCAGCGCAATATCTTTACTTACATTGATTAACAGAAGTATATTTACTTTGCAGGAGGTGTTCACAATGGAGAATATGTCCCCTGGCTGTACTGCTATGACCCTGTGATGGACGTCTGGGCCCGAAAACAGGACATGAACACAAAGCGAGCAATCCACACTTTGGCTGTAATGAATGATCGACTGTATGCAATTGGAGGAAACCATTTGAAAGGTCACATTTTTAATAGCGAAAAAGCATTTCAGTATCCCCCATCTCCTGATAAAGAATATTTTTGTTAGACAGTCATTGTTAAATACATTAAAAACCAGGCAACACAATTTAACAGGACACTTGAGCCAGCAATTTTAAAAACATTTTATGCAAATTATTTTAAAATTATAACAGTACATTAAATATATGAGTAATGAATGCTTTAGATAATAAAAGTGGGAGCTTCCATTACTCAAAGGCATGGACAATTTGTCATTACCAAGAATTCAATGAAACAAACAGATTATTCTTTGACCCGAAAGTACCAGCAATATTTTCCTCTGTAAATCATTTTCCAAAATGTGCAGTTAGAGAGAGCTTTATTCAGAGCAACACACAAAAACAAGCTCCTGATTTAATGAAGAAAAAAAAAAGCCTCCAGCCATTAAATATTAGGACTAGGCTCTTTAGATCCCTTTTTAGTATTAAATGTAGCTTGTTAATTATAATACTTTTTACAGGTCTCTTGTTTTCATCTTTTGAAAAGGTCTCATATTAAAATAACTAGTGCTTAGGCATCTGGTATTTTTGTCTTAATACCTACATGCCATTGCTATTACTGCTAAAGAGATTCTGCTTAATCCAGCCACTTAGACAAAAAGCACAGCTCCTGCTGCTTTGTCCCTTGACAATATTTGACAGTTTATATTTCCTTGTTTTTTTCTTTCTCCTTTCTTGCTTGAAAAAAAAGAAGCCTCACAACAACAAAAGAGAAAATTGTAATGCCAAAGAAAAAGTGATGTTAACTGCCAGAAACACCAGGCCATGTGCCTGAATGACTTTGGCACCCAAGTCCCTGTGAGGCTCTGAAGCCACGTGCTGCTTTTGAAGACCTGAATGCCTGTGGAGCATACAGGGGACAAAGTCTCAGATGTACATTTTTCCTGGTAAATAGTACTGGTGCCTAAACCCCTGCAGCCAGGTGCAGGGCTGCTGTGCCTCCACTTCCCACCCCCAGTTGTGATGGGTGTTCCTGGACTGGACCTTACAGGGTCCAGCAAATTTTGTAGAGGTTGCAGAGCTCCACAGTGTTGGCTTTTTCTCCCACTAAAGTGAAAGTTAACATGTCACAGCCCTCCTATAGCCAAAGCAGATGCTTTGGTTTACATAGGCTTGAATTGTTTCCATCCAGCCTTCTCCTCCTTTCTTCACCCAGTTTCACCTACCGTCCTCTGGGAAAGAAGGAACTTCTAATAAACATTGCATTTTTGCCTCTACAACTGTTGCCCTAGGTGCTTTTGCTATGTATGAATCACTCGCTGTTGTGAGAGGTATTTAACATCCAGGCTTCTGGAAAGCCGCCTGCTGTCTGGAAGAAGGGCTTTTTGGAAAACTGGTTTCTTCTGTGCAGTGAAACAAAAGGAGGAACTGCAAGGAAAGGGAGGAGGGAGGGGACTGAAGTGCGGATGAAATGCTACAAATTCTCCAACCGGGTGGGAATAGCAGGGCTCCATGGCAAAGCCCTCCTTTGTGAAGCTGGATCTGTATACTAATGTCAGCAACGCATTTACCGCCATCACAGCTAGTCATCTGCATACTGCAGTTTATTTTGGAGCTTTTGACAGATTCTGGGCGCACTGTGGTGGCCTTTCTATGGCCCCTTGAAAACTTTACAACAACGAAAAATTATTTCATCACAGCTATTCATTCCTGACATAAATAATACTCGTACAAGCAGCATCATTGTGAAGTACCAATATCACCAAATGCCCTTTTCCAGAAAACGTAACTTCTCTTTTCTATCATACCTTGACGGAGAAGACAGTAGTGTCAAGTAAAGCATCCCAGCATATTAAGAAAGCCATAATTCTACTGCAGTGCTCTGATAAAGAAGGTAGTTTGAGATCGGGAAATGTCTAAATATTGGAGCAGGAACCAGGACTCCTGGGTTCTATGTCTGTGTTCAGCTCACTTAATTGATACTGAACATCACAGCTTGAGAGTCTTGAGCTGAAACCCATCTGCCCTGTGATGATTACAAAGCAGCAGTCACATGGAGCCTTTTTCGGTCTGTCAGGGAAGGATGGGGCCACCGTTTTTTTTTGGTTACATTTTCTGTCGCATTAAAGACTTGTCACATCACAGCTGCTTACGTAGGGTACACCTTAAATCAGCTTGAAAATTGAAACTGGTCCTGAACATCACGTCCATCGTGCTAAGCACCTTGTCCCTCTGGAATGAAGTGGCATCAGTTGTCGTAAGCTCTACCTTAGACATTGTCTTACTCGTTAGACATTGATTTCTGAGCGAGATTTATCTGTTGACTTTTGAATAGATTAGATCTGCTGACCTTTGAGAAAGACTGCCAGGACAGGCTTTTCCTACATGTTCAAACTCACATTAGCACTGATAGATGAGGAGGAATATTGCTTGAATCTGCTTTCATCATTGATAGGTTATTACTGAGTGTTACTTTCTGATCTGTTCAGGTTTTATATGTACTTGTGATTTGTAGAAGACTGTAGAACTAGTGGTAAAAGCTTTCAACAGACTTATTTGAACTGAAATAACGAGACATTAACATTACAGAAGATGGCTTAAATGTATATGGCAATAGTTTCTAGAAGAAAGTTTAACAATGATGTTATAATTATATAATTGTAACTGTAATTTAATAAATTTAACAGTAAACCAAATAATAAAACAGTACGTCATAACGCACGTTCTTTTTTCTCAATGCCCTCATCCAGGTTTCTCCCATCTCGATGTAATGCTTGTGGAATGCTATGATCCAAAAGGCGACCAGTGGAATATCCTCCAGACTCCTATTCTGGAGGGTCGCAGTGGCCCTGGCTGCGCAGTCCTTGACGACAGTATTTACCTTGTAGGAGGCTACAGCTGGAGCATGGTGTGTACCTGCTTTCTGCAACAACCCTTCCATTCCTTCTGAGCTCTTGAGGCCAGTCTGTATGTTATTCAAATGGGACAGAGAGGAGACGAGGGATGAAGTAGCTGCAGGGGCTGGTTTTGGTTTGGTTTTCAACTTGTGGAGAACATGGAGTATTTGTTCACCTTTGTGCTTTTCTATTTAGATGAGTTATTATCAGACTGTATTCACTGATATGGAGTAATATAAAAATCAGGTGAAATTTGGCAAAAGTGATTGACGGGACTGCTCTGCTTATACGGTGCTTGTAAAGGAGCCTGATTTGCAGAGGCTGGGTGCTCAGCCCATATGAAAACCAAATCTCTTGAAGGGCTCCTAAATTAGAGCTCAAAACCATGAATCACTTCCGAACATCTTTAAAGCTGATGTGTGACTTGGATTTTACCAAAGCACATTTAATAAGACTTTTTGTTCTATTACAGGGAGCCTACAAATCTTCTACTATTTGCTATAGTCCTGAGAAAGGGACTTGGACAGAACTAGAAGGAGATGTTGCTGAGCCACTTGCAGGACCTGCTTGTTCAACTGTCATATTGCCAGCCTGCGTACCGTACAACAAATGATAGTCAAGGAGCGCTGACATGAACACTGATTGCATTTGGGAAAATAATGACGGGTGACGTAAATATTTTATTAGAACAGGATTCCTGTTAAAACAAAGCTACCATAATTGACCCCTTATTCCATATTTATGCTTTAGGAGCAAACTAAAAGAAAACAAAAACCAAGTGTTGTCCCAGCTCAGATAGATGCCGGTGTCTTATGAAGCAAGTAGCTAAAACACACCGAACATTACATGCTGACAGACTGCCATTTCAGACTGATTTTAACTTTTTCCTGCTGCAGAGATATTCCTCACGTCAAATTTATCTTTAAAAAAAATGAAGGCTAAATGTTCAAATACAGCCTGAAGAGACAAGATCAGTATTGTGCATTGTATCTACCTGCATGTGATCTGTGTTGAAGTCATGAGGATGTTGTTTTCATGAATGCTTCAGAATTCAGATAGTGAAAAGCTCACACTGCATTGCAGAATTGTCTCCTCCTCTGTAATCCTAACCTACAGCTACTTCACATGCTCTGCAAGCAACACAGCATCAGAAGAATATAAAAGGTAAAGAAATAGCATTCAGTTTTTGCACAGCGTGGCAACTAATACACTCTGCCTTCAAAGTCCCCACGTGTAAGTGCAGCGGAAAGCAGACTACAATGAAAGCCATGCTTTACAGAGCACTTCTTGCAATAGCAGCTTAGGGATTAGGATCAAATTCTTCTAATCGCACTTGTGTAAAGACAGAGTCATTTCACTGAAATCACATGGAATGACTGTTTTTACATTAGTATAACAGAAATTTGGTCCTACATCTTAAATTCTGGGTTCGTAAAGTAAGTTATTTCTATGAGCACTTAACGAAGCACCAGAACCCTTACTTTTCACTAACCTGTTAAATAGGAGCATCCATGCTAGTTGCTTCCAAAGACAAGAAGACTGCATTTAACTATAAGTGTATTACTTTGGACTCTTAAATGATTATGCACAATTTTGGAGAGACACTGTAAGTAGTTAAAATACTCCTGTGTGATTGATCTTAAAATGTACTCTGAAAGATTTTTACTATTGATCCAAAGTAATATGAGGCTAGACTTTCCACTGCCTTATAGCTTGTGTAATTATTTACACATTGCAAAGTGAGTTCAGAATGCTACCACATGGGACCAGTAGCATGTAGGACTCACTTCATGAACCCATAGTTGCTTGCACAAATAGGGCTGTCCATGTTTTAAGCTTATGTCTTTCTGTCCTGGCCTTGCAAAAGCCGTGACAAAATCTGAGCCTGATTCTTCACCACCTTGCAGTTAACATAATCATCTACACCTCAGCAAAGTATATGCATAGTTCTTCCATTGTGGTTTACTGGTGCTGCATCCATTACCCTCAGGACCATCCTCTTCACTGGTATAAACTGACATTGCTCCATTGAAGCCAATGGATGTACTTTGGTTTATGTCAGCTAAGAACCTGGCCTTTAATTTGCCTAGTTGTAACTGGCTGCACCAGATAAAAGGCAAAGGAGACCAAGATCCTGCATTTTCAAGCCTGCGCATATCTTTCATGATAGGACTTAATGTTAGTGCATTAAGCAGGGAGCAGGCAACTAGTGGAGGTTGGTTTCTGCTGCAGAGGCAATAGATGGGAGGAAGAATTCATTATTTGCTTTGCAAAATAGAAAGAGGGTGAATGTACACAGAAATTACACTATATATTGAAGCTTGAGAGCAATATAAATAAGGGAGAGCAAATACCATGGGACTGTTTCTCTCTGGCATCAGTCCAGTTTTATTGCAGTGCAACTCCCTTGCTTGCAGCAGAATTACACAGTTGTAAAATAGGAGTAATGCAGTAAAGACTGATACCATACAAACGCAATAACCCAATTGCTGAGGTAGCTGCACGGCTGGAAAAAAATTGTTTAAACAAAATAATTATCTGAAGATGCTAATATTTGAATGTGCCGTTGGGGAGTTTTCCAGTGAGCATCACTAAGGAACTCATAAAGGTGGAGTGTATATCCTGAAATCTCAATCCATTTCTACTATATAGTGCAATCTTAGTTGGTTTTCTATTTATTTATATTGTTCAGATCCAAGGGATCCCTTGTAAAATATACTTGGTGCAATCATGACTTTTTTTTTCCTTTCCTGTTGAAAGTATATAAATATATATATATAAAAAAGGAAACTGTTAAGATACTAAATGAGGAAACCTTGAACGACATTTAAGATCAGGATAAGGTCTGCCGTTAAACACTGACTGTCACCTGTCTCTACTAAAACGTACCATTTTTAAAGGATATTTGTTGTCCTTTTAAGTGGTTCTTTTTTTTACCAAGATAATTTAAAGATTTATGAGGACTGTATGTAAATCTTTCTATCTTTCAGGAAGGCATGACCAAGGAAAGTGCTAACTGAATAAGTCACACAAAGAATGTAAATTTTGTACAGTACTAGACTGTGTAAATGAAGCTTGCTTGTAGGGGGGAAACTTTAAATAAAACTTTATGTACTAATTCAACTGTCTGCCATATTCCTACTTATAAAGTGTATGTATAAATAATATCTACATTAAATTCTTTGGAACTTTTTTTATCATGTAGATGCGTAAACTTCTTTTATTTTGTGGCCGTACATAACAGCCTCGTTGTTCTCCAAGTGTCATTACTCAGTGCTTGTACTGACAGTACAAGTGTAGTAGTGAGTCAGAGTCTTCCCCTGAGCGCACGTGCCTGGCCCGCGCTTCCAGCAGGGAAAGCCCCACCTGCGTGCCCACGGGCAGGGTCTGACCTTGGAAGCCTACCGATGTGATTGATGCAATCGTAYGCCTGTGAAATGCCTCTGCCTTGCGCTGCTCAGCCCGTTCCTCCGTCCCATGGTAAGATAAGTGAAAAGGACGCCGCCCGGTGAAATGCAGTCTTGCTTTGGGGAATTTAATGCTAGTCATGGCAATTTCTTTCCTCTTCAAAATGTCCCTCCTCTGATTAACCCTTCTAACTATGGGTATTTCCGTTCATGGAGGGAAGTGGTGGCACGGGTGAGCAGTAGAGGAGTTGGGACGAGAGGTATTGCCAGATGGAGAAGACAAGGTAAAGGCAGGGGTTTTACCAGGAAACAGAATCATTATCAATACCACTTACTATACTACATGTATTATTTATCAATGCCTACCAGCCTTTGCCATGGAACAGAACCTTCCTATGCAAACCAAGTGGGTGCACTGAGCAAACAAAAAGGCAGTCGCTGACCCCCGTGCTTATAGCAAGTGTGAGCTGTGCTGGGGCGTGGCTGAGTGCAAGGAAAGAGTCTGGTCTAATGAGAGGGGATTGGTTCTGTTCAAATCTGTTACGAGGAAGGGAAAGGCGAGCCAGCAGCAACGACAGTAAGATAGCACAATGAATAGGGCTGTTTTATTAATGAGTTTATTTCAGAATAGGAAGGGAGAGAGATCTATGCTTTTTTTTTTTAAAGTAATGCAGGAGAAGAAGGAAGAGGAGAAGCTGGAACCAGTGGGCAGAGAGATGATTTAGAAAGGAAGGGAATGAAATGAGAAAGAAGAGGTAAGAATGAAAGGGAAAAATAGAAAACGAGAGCCTGTGAGAGGAGAAAGTGGGAAGTTCTTGTGGATCAAGGGCACAGAGAAAGTAAGGGCTGGAGTAATGAGGAAGGCAAAGATGGTTTCTGAGAAGCACACATCAGAGCAAGCCTGGAAAGAAATGACAGGAGAGGCGACACAAAGAGCAGAAGAGAAACACCAGCAAATGCAATAAAAGAGGACATGAAATAAACATGAAACTAAATAAGCACTTGGTGATGGTACTGCTCCTGTTTTCTTCAGCTAATCATTTACAGTGGTTTAGCTGTCAAGGCAGAAGGATCAAATCAGCAGAGTACTTGGGTGTTGCAGTGTTCAAGCTTTCAATGCACGGACTTCAGCACAACAAAAATCATGAGATAGGTGCCCAGCACCTCTCTGCGGTGCCTGGGCTGCGGCAAGCACCCAACTACCGTCAGCACCCGTGGCAAGGGAGGAGAGCTGCTGCTGGTGGTGAGAAAAGCAGATGTGTCACCAGTCCCGGTGCCCGCTGGGCTGGAGGGAAGCATCTTCTCCATTTCTGATTCACAGATGAGAGTCGTCTTTGGGAGTTGGACACCTGGACTGTTCCTCCATTCTTCCGCTTGCTGTCCTTCTTGCCAAACATTAATCTTCTCCTCCTCCTCCTCAGCATGACAAACTTGCCGAAGTACTTTTGTGGAGCTGGGCCTGGAAAACCATAGACCAGTGAAGGGAGCTATTTCCCTGGCCCTGAGCTGTGGTCCCATCCACTGCCTGAGAACCGTGAGAAGGCTGGCTTGCTGCTGACTTGCAACCCACAGGCGTGCCCTTAAGGAGGGCAAAGACGGCATTTCAGAAAGATGCTCTTCATTGATTATAGCATTGTATTCAAAGGTACTGTGCACCCACCTCCCAAAAGCTGGCATTGCTTTCCTTCACGTGTTTGTCCTCCTTCCTGCTTTTAATAGAATGATTTACTGTGCTAGCTGCATCTGTGAGCCAATTTCTGAGAAAAATCCATGCCAAACCTCATTATATATACCGGTTTGTATTGTATTATAATCACTCACCAGTATAGTACTCTATTTCTCTTGCTTTTAAGGGACAGACCATATTTCAGCTTGCAATTTAAATGGAGCTTTCCGGGTACAAAGGAGACAAATCCCAAAAAGTGCTAAAGAGGGCAAAACAGTAATTACCAACATACACACTCCTGAGCAGTTTTAAGATGCACGTTCTCATTTCTGTTGTTAGTGCAGCAGCGAAAAAGAGTCGGTGTTTCAGCCTCTCGGGTCCAGACCAAGGAAGCAGCGATGGCAGCACTGGAGGTCAGAGTGGTTAGCGGGAAGGGAAAGTACACTAATGAATTCTGGGGGGCTTGTAATGCCATAAAAGATTCAGTTAATCTGCAGCATAGATGTTGATCAGCGAAACTGAACCTAACTCTCTGGACCTTGTCAGATGTATTCTGTGCATGTCAGTGTTCCACACCAATTACAGATTTTAGAAGATGCTCTCATGCAAAACTATGTGCCCTAATATATAAGCCAGCTCAGATGTAACTAAAATTAAAATCTGACTGTGGCAAATCTCTGTGATCCTGATATATGAAAATCCAAATATGTGATTTGTTCCCAGAAATGAAAAATAACTTCAGCAGGAAATTTCAAAATTACTTATGCAGGATTAATCCAGTTCAATGAATGCATCTTGCGTTGATTAATAAAGCATTCCTGAATTGCAAAGTAAAACGAGAGGAGACTTCTGGTGCTGATATATTTGTGTATTTCTGAAGCTAGAGAGAAATGCGTGCTTGCAAGAGATGTGGTCAACCAGTGTAAACAGAGATTGAATACAAATAGTGATTTTCTAATTGTCTGTTTTCTCTCTGCAGCAGAAAACTACCTTTGTGACATTGATCCTTTCCTGAAGAACACAGGTACTATGTTACCTGCCACAATATTCAATGAGAACAGGGCATCTAACACGATTGTACAATGACTCCAGTTAGCATCCAGATGACATCTGCAGTCTTATCTAGCAAAGAAAAGCAAAACTTGAGCTACTTTCTGCTGATTTTCTTGCCACACAGAGTAGAAATTTTGGTAAAGTAGCATTAGCTTTTGTGATCTGCTGCCCTTGAATTTAATTGGCCTTAGAGGTCAACAGATACAGGGAACCTATTTAGAAAGCAAAAAGAAGACAAGGAGATTTAAACAAATGCAGCATTTTCCCAAATTTTTCTTTTCCTTCAGCATCCACACACACACACAAAAAAAAACCAGTTGAATTTCTTTAAAGTGGTCTCATCACTTAATCTAAAAACCTGTATTTCAGTTTGGAGAACTACCTTCAATCATTGCAGTATTTTCAGAAGGAATATTTACTAATGGTTGAGGTAAGCTGCACTTTGCAAAATACCTTTAAAATCTTTATGGTTTTCTCTTTAACAAATGGTTCCTCATATCACCCTTAAACATCTTCCAAAAAAACCACACTGGGAGAATCATATTTGTAAAGTTTGTTTTGTATCTCAGTATCTTGTGTGATATTCAGTTCCTGATTCTTTGCAAACTTGTTTCCATTTTTGTTTGCATTGGTGCAAAACAATTCAGTTTTCAAAAAACTTTGGCTGATCAAGAATATTTTGTATGAATGGAGTAAATGAACTTCAAACATACTTCACTGTGAATAGTGAACACCCAAACTGATGATCCATTGCATAAACAGTAAAAAAAAAAATTGTTGCTTTCTGTGTATTTAGGGATTTTGAGAAAGGTATGTAAATATACACATACACATGACACAGACGACACCAAGCTGAGTGGTGCGGTTGACAGGCCTGAGGGACGGGATGCCATCCAGAGGGACCTGGACAAGCTCGAGAAGTGGGCCCGTGTGAACCTCATGAGGTTCAACAAGGCCAAGTGCAAGGTCCTGCACCTGGGTCAGGGCAGCCCCCGGTATCAGTACAGGCTGGGCAATGAAGGGATTGAGAGCAGCCCTGCCAAGAAGGACTTGGGGGTCCTGGTGGATGAAAAGCTGGACATGAGCCAGCAATGTGCGCTCACAGCCCAGAAGGCCAACCGTATCCCGTATCCTGGGCTGCATCACAAGAAGCATGGCCAGCAGGTCGAGGGAGGTGATTCTGCCCCTCTACTCTGCTCTGGTGAGATCCCACCTGGAGTACTGCCTCCAGCTCTGGAGCCCTCAGCACAAGAAAGACATGGACCTGTTGGAGCGGGTCCAGAGGAGGGCCACAAAAATGATCAGAGGGATGGAACACCTCTCCAATGAAGAAAGGCTGAGAGAGTTGGGGTTGTTCAGCCTGGAGAAGAGAAGGCTTTGGGGAGACCTTATTGCAGCCTTTCAGTACTTAAAGGGGGCTTATAAGAAAGATGGGGACCAACTTTTTAGCAGGGCCTGTTGCGACAGGACAAGGGGGAATGGCTTTAAACTAAAAGAGGGTAGATGTAGACTAGAGATAAGGAAGACATTTTTTACGCAGTGGGTGGTGAGACACTGGAACAGGTTGCCCAGAGAGGTGGTAGATGCCCCATCCCTGGAAACATTCAAGGTCAGGCTTTGAGCAACCTGATCTAGTTGAAGATGTCCCTGCCCACGGCAGGGGGGTTGGACTAGATGACCTTTAAAGGTCCCTTCCAACCCAAACTATTCTATGATTCTATGATTCTGTGATTTGCACCCAAAAAATGTCAAGTTCATAGGCCATACTAAGGATTGCTCTGCCACTGTTTTTGCTAAAACTGTAAACTGGGTAACAGCACTGCAAGTTGGATCTTTT
Source organism: Phoebastria nigripes (assembly GCA_035582835.1). Taxonomy (NCBI): domain Eukaryota; kingdom Metazoa; phylum Chordata; class Aves; order Procellariiformes; family Diomedeidae; genus Phoebastria; species Phoebastria nigripes. Next base: position 842,727 of record JAYKAV010001775.1, read on the forward strand.
TCTTTAAAAACCACCTCTTTAACTGCAAAGATGCCATTAGTCACAGCAGGGAGCATAACCAGAAGGAGGATGTCTGTAACCATAGCAAGAGAGCAAATTAAACTGTAGGTCAAAATCATGACTGACTGATTACCTTCAGGGTGAAAGTAAATCTTCAGACTTGCTGGAGTGATAGGAAACAGGACTGGCTGGGGGCCGAGGTTATCCCCTGCCTCCCCCATGCCACGGCAGGGACGGCGATGCCCAGCGCACTCCCAGCAGACGTTTGCTGACTCGCCTAACCTTTGTAGCGATGTGTGACGGGATGTAGTCATCGTCATCATTAGAAAATGCTTCCTAATGTCTAGCTTAAATGTCTCATTAGTTTAAAGAGATGATTCCAGGAAGAACCTAAAAGAGAAGACAAATATTTTCCAAAAATTTAAGTCCACAATTAAATCATCTAAAACTTTCACAAATGACAGAACCTTCAAAGCTTGCTTTTCCTTCTCCTGCTCTCAGTGGATAAGGAGAACTGTTTATTCCCACTCTTTTTGCAGCAGCTTTTTTTTGCAAACCCCCAGACTACCAGTCTTCACTTTACTCTGGACCTGTGGCTCAGTCTCTCCTCCCTGACTATGGATTTTACATCTACCAGCAGTCTGATTTTTCCCTTTTTAGCTGATCTTCAGCTGGCCCACATCTTCAGCTGCGCATGGACCAGTGCAGAGAAGACCAGAAGATTTCTGTCTAACTTGCATTAATGCAGTCCAGGGTTGCAATGGACTGAAGCTTTGCAATGAGGTCTTTCCTTCATTAGTAAGCCTCCCTGTAACTTGCCCAGGTCAGAGCTGATAAGACTGGTATTTTGGCATTATTCAAGATGAAACATCCTCTTCTTAACAGCACTTCCACTGAAGATGAGGATGAAAGCCACAATCTTGCTGTGCAGGATTCAGGTACAGAGTCCAATCCAATAAGCTTTAGTGAATGGAGTTTACATATAGGACTACATAAAGATTAGTTAACCTGCTGTAGGTAAGTGTGGCACTTTTATCTGTGGCTGGGCACTCAGAAAAAAATACTGTTGTCTTTTAAGCTCTTTTACTTCTTTTAGTGGAATAAAATGAAAAACATTTGTGAAGAATTATGTCTGGCACACCACCACCTCTTGTGAATTATTCTCCAAGCATTCACTTTTGCCATGATATATTCCACTGGTTTCAAGAGCTACTGAGCACTGCCAGTACCTGAAATGAAAAGATACAACATTTCTCCAACAGTGGTCTATTTTGACTAGCACAAGGGTGTCATGCTCTGGATTCCCTCCTCTTGTTTTTAGATGGTGGCTCCAGCGAGAACAATTTTCATAGCTATATTTATTCATGCTTCCAATCACAAAACCACCAGCTCTCCTGTTTGTCCTGTGAAAATGTCATTGGACATCAACTTCAGTTGATTCCAGCATGGTTACTTATTCTGAGCATATTTGCCATCTCTGTGTCTATCCCTGGCCCTGTATTCAGAGTGTAATCAGAAAACCTTTGTTGCAATCCTTAGCGATACTGGATGTGGTTACTGAGTCTTTGCATTCAGGGTTGCAATAACACTGGCCATTCCTCTCACAGTGGGGAAAAAAAATAAAGGATTGTAGCCTTGGCATGCAAAGTGAATTATATATTAGACTCCATGTCTAGTCCAGCCGGAAATGTCGGTGGGTGAAGCCTCAAACTAGCCTACACCCCGGTCACTATAAACTTTGCATTTCTATGCTAGCCCATTGGGCAGGCCACGAGCTGTGTGGCTTCACTCCCCCCTCTCTCCTCCGTTCCCTGGAAACGTGCGACGACTCACCCAAATGACCCCCGGGTGCCCCCCCTGGCACAAGGTATTCCCTGGGCTGTGCCCAGCCCTTGCCTTCCCGAGGGCCTGTGGCAAAGGGCCGGGCAGCGGCGCTGGCATCGGCCACGTGGCAGGGACTGTCACCGTGCCCTGACCCCGGCCCTGTTTCAGATGAAGCGATTAAACTACGCTGCTTTAGGGAATTAACCGTGCAAACATTTTCGGACCCAGCTGCAGAACAGAGTCGGCACCCTCATACTTCACCAGAGGACACTTATTGATAGGTATGGAGAGGACTCACAAAATCATTTTTTAGACCTGAACAACACTTAATAGATGAGAAAAAGAGTCTTCATTCTGTACTCATTGGTTCCAATTAGAGGATGAACTGTCCTCTATTTTCCAAAGCGTGTTTAATTTTGAATGGGTTTCTCATGGACGGTGGGCTACCATAGGCAAATCTCATCTTGACAAGTACTAATTATGGACAACGCAGTGGCAGACTGTAATCTCTGTCATGAGAGCTATCAACAGGGAAGCAGCGAAGGCTTTAACAGTGGGTGGCAGTACTCTGGGTCAAATTAATCACCACCATAATGACAATGAAATCAGTAGAGCTTTGGGATGTTAAGTTTGATAAAAGAAGCCATTCTGTTCTCTGTCTGGCTATTTACATTGCAGCCCGGCCTCAGCTTGAGCTAATCCTTTGTCACGGTGTTCAGGGCTGGCTTTTTTTGGCATGGGGGAGAGAGAACAAAGAGCAGCCCCCCTTGCAGAAGCAATGTTTTCATGTCCAGATCTGAGCTGCTGCAAGTGGATCACCTAAGTGTGAAGCAGACAGCCCCAGATTTGCACAGGCTGCTCTTCTGAGGCACGTGAAAGGACTCAAAAATGTAAGTAGAATTTTTGGGGGATGCAACCTCGGAAGTGCTGATGTGCATGAAGTCAGCTCCATTTGGCTTTGGCTTTTGTCAAAGAGCTTTAGGAAGGTCTGTTCTGCCTCCTTTCACCATGGCCACAGGGCTTGAGGTCTGAACAAGTACCCCGTTAGAGCACGATGTAGGCAACTGCCAGACGAAGAGACATGCAGTGTGTGCAGACACAGCTGAAAAAAAGAAGTTCCTAGAAATAACCAGGTGAGCCGATTCTGCATGTAATGATGCTACACTAAACTGTGTCAAATTTTAGCCCAAGTCAGCCTTGCCCTACAGCTATGGGCTTGCTCACCAGGAGTGCTTCATACTGCTTTATTCTGCTTTAGATACATGTTTCACGCTCTGCTGCTAATGGCTGTTTCTATAATACTGAGCCTTGGAACATTTCTCAGCACCCGTACCAATGCGCAAGCTCCCTCTGGACCCCCAGAAAGGACACGTCCAGGGGCTGGATGGGAGCTGCCGCCTTCACAACCTCTTCAGGCTGCACAACCAGGGCAGCAGGGCCCGAGGCATCATCCAGCACATCCCAACGGGTTCGTGTGGACACAGACACAGCGATAAGCTGTGCGGCTTGTGTACCGGTGTGGCACAAACACAAAACACCTCCTCGTTTTGCCACGCAGGCCTCGCCCATCCTACCCCACTTGGGGTTATCTCCCCATGTCCTCTGCGTCTTCTGACAACTTATCAAATACTGCTTTGATGAGGGTGATGGAGCCCAGCTTTTTGTCTGGGGCTACAATGGAGAATTTTCATTCCTACATCCACAGTCCCATGTAATAGGAAGAATCAAATGTAGAACAATGTCTTTCCATTCACCTGTTTAGTACCAGATTGGTCACAAAAATATATAACTACCCTAAAATCTGCCAACCATCCGTTTTGGATCCATTTTGTAACTATGCAGAATAATCTGTTCTTTTATTAGAGCGGTTAAAGGAGATTTAGAGGGAGGAAAGAGCATGGTGACTTCCAAGGGAAGAGTGAGTGATTCAGTGCAAAAAGGGTAAATTTCATCTGCACATTCTTAACTGCGAGGACATTCTGCACATCTCAGGAGTGCACTAAGTGGTGCAGTAAACCAGTAAATTAGAAGAATGTAAATTCTTTAGTAGGAATTGCACGCAAGGGAAAAATGCTTCCTCATGCTCATATTTGTTTTCATGAAAATAATGTACACTCTTCCTAAAATCATACTGGTACAGAGCTGAGTAAGACATCAAAACCAGTAATAGATATTACACTGGACTAAGAAAAGGCAATGACACAATTATCTTCCGTGTTTCTGATGATCACTGCGATAAAGCGAGGAGCTGGCGTATTCAGAGCCTGGCACCGAGTAGGGAGCCTTGTAGCTCCCTTCCCCTCTCACTCTGTCTGTCTTATTTATCTCTCATTAAACTAAATTGTATTCTTATTGGCTGACTGACCTCTGATATTGTTATTAATTGATTTATATAGTGCCTTTTGCAAGCCTCAAGGCACTTCAGAGAATTGCAAATATATATAGGGATCACTTCACCAATCATCTAAGTGCAGCCACCTTTGGGGTGGAAACCGGTGGCCATTGCAGTGGCACTGGAAAGACTTTGGGTTAGAAAAGAAGGCAGACTAGCGGAGCCAGCACTTCTAGCAGTCCCACTGCCAAGCAGCTGCCTTGAAATCAGACTGGAAGGGTTGGAAGTCTTTAAGAAAAAAGCCTAGTTCTGGCAAACGATGAGTCGACAAAGCACGTTCAAAACTAAGCGTGAGGCAGAATATTTTCATGGTGAATTCAGTGCCCAAGGGTAGTCATGGCAAGGCCTGTATTTTTCCACGAGGTCCCGATGACCGCAGAACACCCCCGGCCATCGTTCCCTCGGAGCTTCTGCCCAGCGCTAGGCCTCCTCGCAGCACTGCCTGACCTCCCCGCTGGCTTTCGTCCCCGGTGGCACGCATCTGCAAGCCCCACGGTGCCCAAAGGACTGCTGGAGGTGCTGGCGCAAGCAAACACCACGTACAGGCATGATGGCTGAACAGCTACGAGGAGCCAGGCCCGGTGCCTCCTCCTCTCACCACGTCAGGCGCTTGGAAAGCTGACAGGGATTTCAGACTGGAGAGTGGGGCCACCCGGCTGCCTGAGCCGTGTTTAGCTCAGGACCCGAGATATCCCAGACAGCGTGCGATGGCTGCTAGCACCACTTCTGCGTTTCCTCGATGCCTACACCATTATGAGTGATGAAGAGAGAAAGGTTAAAATAGGCTAACATGCACATAGGGGCTGGCCACCAAGAAAGGAAGGGATCGCACACACCAAAAAATGGTGCAGACCTTCTCCACAGAAGGGCACCCAGCTCTCATGTCCTTACCCTCGGCGGTGACTCCCAGCACCACAGCAGGACCACATCTGTGGTCCCTGTGAGTGTCGATGCCGACTTCTCAAATGTGGGGAGACTGTAGTTTTTCAGTAGAAGAGCTTGAGCATTCACAATAAACATTTTTAATACTTTCCCATCAATTATAGATGAGAGGGCTTTGTGTTTTTTCAGAATATTATAGTTTTGTCTTCATTTGAAACATCTGAATGCCTCTAATTAAAAAAAAAAAAGTCTTTCCGAAGGTGCAAACGTAGCAAAGAATATCAGAAATATCTTTGTTATGTTAGGTCATTAAAGCTACTTAGACCTGAGTGAAATGCATTGTATAGATCTGAAGGTTTTGAACCCTTCCCCATTAAAATGAACCCTGAATATGAAAAAGTGCACCCCTTTCCAAAACAGAATTAATTTCACTGGCTCCATTAACAAGCAGGTCTGCTCTCGTCTTATCTTTCAAGAATTCTATGCCTGATTGCATTTATGTTCTCATTTAGCATCTCAAAATGGGCACTTTCTTTCAAGAAGGGTTAGTGCATGACTCACCCGCTTAGTTAATCTGACTAATTAGCATACTGTCGCCCATTAACAGCATTAGAACAACAACTGTAGCTCTTACTACCTTGCTGTCTGGAAAACAGACCTCTTCTAGTTTGCAAGGACATTGGTTGCTCCCCGTCTGTGGGTAACCGTGGCGTTATTTATCACACCAGCACAGGATTTGCAGATAGCTCTGGAAAGGGCGATATAATTCTTAATATCCTGCAAAAACCCTTAGCCCATAATCTTTCCTGGTACCTTATTGGAAATTATTCTAAAATTAAGTCTTTAACTCTGCAAGAAACCTCTCTGGCATCTGAGCTGCTCTCGTTCACCTCTTCCAACTTCATTGAAAGAAACTGATAGTGGAAATTAAAGAAGTTTTTCTTACGTATGATAAGTCACAATAAGTGTATCGATATTAAAATCTTTCGTACTTTAACCAGCCATGGCGGTCTTGGACTTATTTCCCACAGCTATTCGAGGTGTATCAAGCTGTGCTCAGACAGAAGTAAGATTTGTGGGTCCTTAGAAGAGTAATTTTCCAGGAAGCATGCCTTGCAAACCAGGAACATTTTTATTCATGGAGGTGATGCTTGGAACAGCAGGTTAAAAGACTGAACTAGGGAGGCCAAGCCAGCGACTGCCACAGCTCCTTAAGATGACTGCAGAGTGCCCAAGGTGCTCAAGGAGATTTACACACCTAATTTCAGCCTGCCCCAAATAGGCTGAAAAAACCAGGTAGAATCCAGATAGGTGTGAATTTCTATTATTTATCTCAAAGGGCTGTTCATGGCAAGCCTAATTATGGTCACTTAAATGCCAGGACGGTTAATCATTTCACTGCTGCTCACCGTACCAGAAATACCTATCATCTAACACGCCTCCTCCGTGTCACCAGCACGAAGGTGAAACCCTCCGGTGCCACACGCCTCCACACCACACTCCCGAGGAAGAAACCTGCAGCCTGCGGAGGCCAGCGCTGCCTGCACGGCCCTGGGACGGTCCTCAAAGTGCGACGGGAAGTATTTAATCTCTCTTGCTATTAGCATAGAGCTGTTGGACACTGGCGTTTGGCTGGGTTATTCAAGTGATGCCGGCTTTGTTGGGTGCCTCGGAGTCAGCACCGGCGCCTTTGGGGTGTGCCCGGAGGTTTTGTAAGTAGGGCTTCTCGCCTCCTCCTCAGCCAGCGGTGAGCAGACATAATAGTTGAAAACATGGGTTTTCAGCATAATATTGCAAGCTTTAGAATTCTGAAATGTTTAGTGGACCTGCAGGTTTTACCTGATGGGAATGTAACTGTTTTGACAACAGCAAATCCATTTACTAGGGAGGCTCATGTTGGACAATGCCAGAGCTCACGCTGAGTGAAGTTTCTGTCTGCTTTGAGTGAAAGCTGAGCAGCAGATCCCCTGACCAAAAATCCCCCGCAGAGCGCTGGTCCCCGCAGGAGGTGACACTGCTTGTACACCCCTCCCACTGCGCAGTCACGCCACCGCCGCTCGTAATGACTGTCTCTGCTGCAGCTGAGGCTGAAAAGCAAGAGATCCCAGCACAGATGGAACAACACCAACATGTCTCAGGAATCCAAGTCTTGGTTTCAAAGTGCCCCTGATGGTACTGACAACGATTTTGTCCAACTCACATTAGCAGCTAAACTAGTTTCAGGACCAGTGGAGAGCAATATTGCTTTGGCTTCCTGAATAAAAGGACCTAGGCACCAGCTAGGGTGCTGAGCTGGTGTGTGCAAGGCAAAGCCCTTTCTCTGGGCACAGGACGACTCTTTTTGCTCCACAAAATCAGTCCCCAGGGCATATGGCTGCTGGAGCACCAGCACCACCTTGTGAAATGCCTCACTCCCTGGACACCAGCTTGCTGTAGAAATTGATGCTTTTGTACAGGCACCATAACCCCAGACCAGTGCACAGGGAAAGACAGAGGTGGAAGCAGCTCCAGGGTGAAACAGGGTCTCTGTATGCACCAGCTGCATCGTCCCCCATACAGCCACACCACAAAACAGCAGTTCTACATCCTCTTTACCATTTACCCCCAGTCTTTACCGTAAGTGGCTTTACTGCAAAGGAACTATAGAAAGGAGTCTTCCTCTTATGACTTCTGTTATTTTCCTCATTATGAGCTTGAGTCAGCATTTGAAAATCTCGCAGTTCCACATTTAGCACAAGTTCAAGTCTAAGTAAATATACAAAGGAGGTCAAAAAAGAGGTACTTAGGCCGTATTTTGTGGAAATACAATATAGTTAATGCAGGACCTGAAGTGCTTCTGGACTTGAGCGAACTGTTCAGAAGGTGAAGTCGGACTTGAGCAAACTGTTCAGAAGGTGAAGTCACCAAGCCTGCAAAAGTAGCAGGTGACTTAAAACGTTTGCCCTTTTTTTAAATAGCTCCTTAGACTTCTTGTGTAATATTAAATCCCTTATTTTAGTGTTAAAAAGGAATGTTCATATTTTGTGTTGTCTCTCTTAGCACTTTTGAACCAATCTTGCAGTGATATGATTTATTCTGCTATAATTTCTCTCTCCTGTTTGAGACTTTGATTCATTAAGCATTTCCCTGGAAAGAAAAGCTTTGAACTTGTGCTCAGTGAAGAGCTGTGGCGTTTCTCCTTTTTCCTCTTTGGCATCTGTGGCAAGTGATGGCTGCTAACGGGTACCCATGGAGCCGGCAGCTGCTGGGTGACCACTGCTGCTGGGGTGGTGAGTGGGCTTGCCGGAAAGATGGAAGAAGAGCAGTGGGGCTGAAGGCTGGTTGGACAGAGATGGCAGGGACATTGTCTGAACTAGGGGCAAAGCTGAGGTGCCTGAGGGCTGAGGGCAAATTAAAGCCTGATGGGTGTTTGCAGAGTAGAGGTGGGCTTTGTGGGGGCAAATGGTGAGGTTTTTCCCCTCCTCTCCTTGCTCACCTCCTGCTGCCACCTCCCTGCCCTGTCCCGCTCCCACCATGTCTGGGGGGACCGCAGTCCCCATGGAGGCCACTGCAGCAGGCGCCAGCGCAGCCCCAGCACACACCACCAGCAAGCACTGACGAGTCCTGCTGTCCAGGCTGCCATGAGGCAAATCTGCCAGGAGAGATGATGTCTTTGGTTAGACCCGCTGATTTGGCTGTAAAAACACAGACAAGCTTTCTAGCTTTTTCTATCTGCAGAGAAGTTTGTGCCTGAAAACTTGGCTATTTTTCCAGCTATATCAGTTGCTCCAAGAAAAAAAAAAAGGTACCATTTCTTCCTGCAGTCTGTGTCTGTCATATCTGTAGACCATCACAGCTACAACATGATTAGGAATTTAGCACATGCCATTCAGTGTGGGCTGCAGATCTGTGCCTGCTGAAATGCTGTCCAAGAGCCAGAAGCATGCACCTCAGACCATTTTTCACTTGCAACCTGTATGTGTTCAACCTTGCCTTAACAGGGAGCAGAATTTATTTACACAGCACAGAAAGTGATAGAAGATTGGAACTGAAGCCTGGAGAGCCTTAACATGCTATTGGGGTTCCTTTTTGCATGAGAGAAGCTTCTATATTATTTATATATAATTTTTAATGATAGGATAGCAGCAAGGATAAGTGACTCAGTGGAGGCTAAGTAATTTCTCAAAAGCCACGGATTGACAGAAAATATCTCCACTTCACCTTTAACATGTGACTGCAAAGAACAAGTTGACAATGTAAAAATCATTCCTCTTATTGATCCATTATACATCCATCTTTCTGAGAGAGTTTTGATGTTAGAAATATTATCGAAAGCTTTAGTGAAGACCTGAAATCTTTAATTACCAAATAGGTCCTTCAAAAACCTAAAATCAATTCAGGCTTTGAACTTTTTGTCTCGTGATTTCCCCAGGGGCCCATTGGAACCATGAAGGTTCAGCTGCTTTTTTATCCCTTGCTGTGATACCTCTGCCCCAAGGAGTCCCACATTATTGCATTGCATGTACCACGTTTCTGGCTCCAGAAGACAGGAGGGAACTCTGTTGAAAAGCCTCCACTTACAGTGACAAGAGGTGCTCACAGCTCAGTGATCCTAGACTTCAAGAAAGAAGTTTACTGTACTTACGAAGACTTTCACCTCTGCATACCTGCAACTCTGATCAAAATGGGAGAATGCAAAGGGACTGTACAGTTATATGACTGTTGGCACATCATGCGGTACGAGAATGTGTTGGTTTTACTGTACTGATACCAGTTAGTGCCTCTTGTAAATCCATGCCTGTCCATCTGCTTAAATTCACATACTTGCCAACACCCTGCTGAAGTCAGGCTAAGCATGCAGGCAGGAGTTTGCAGGGTTAGACTAACTCATCTGTGAAAAGCTGAGAAAGACGACATTCTTCTCTTCTATTACCTTTAGTGTTACATTACAAAAAATACTGAATTACAACTTTATTTAGATAGAATTATTAATTGTCACATGGGTCTTTAGCTCATTATATCAGTGCATCCAATTACCTTCAATTCACAACCCAGCTGGCTTATAACACATGATCACAAGGAAGGACTTTATACATCCTCAAATTCTCTTCTGAGATGTCTGTATTCCCCAGACAAAGGTGGCTTTAGCCAAAGAATTGCTAAAATTTTGGCTGTTGAGAAATTCACAGAGTGAAAGTTTATTGGGAATGGTATCTCCCTCTTCTGCAAAGCTGGCACAGGCTTCTCAACAGGGCGAGCAACATACAAGCATATTCTACTCCTGCCTTGGGAAAAGCAAAAGGAAAGAAAAGGACAGTGCTGGATTGGAGCCAAGGTGTTGACAAAACAAAAAGCAAAAGGAAAGAAAAGGACAGTGCTGGATTGGAGCCAAGGTGTTGACACTCCCTCTTCTTCCAGAGGATAGAGATGATGCTCCTGGGAAGGGTCCTTCACCCCAGCATGAGCTCAGTCTAGCTACCTTGCCCTCTCCAGCCTGGCTTTCTGGGCTCTGGAGTAAGCAGCACAGAGAGCAGGACTGTGCTGTTTCACTGGACTCAGTGATCTGATAGTTTAGCTGGATGCCTACACTGCTATGCAAAGGGCCTGTTCCCGCTCTACTTTGCCGAGGACAGGAAATTACAACACTGATGTTCTGATACTGGAATCCTATTATCACATCCAGTGGCTGAAGACTGTTTTGAGTTTCTTTTATTACACTGATATTTAATCTAACACATACATAGAGTCATCATAAACAGGAAGGGACTTGGAAAGACCATCTGTCCACTCATCAGCTATACCTAATCTTTCCCGAGCAATGTTTGCTAACCAGATCCTAACCCTAACAATAAAGATGCCAGCATCTGCCTAGATAACCTGTAATAGTGCGTCGTTGTTGTTGCTCTCAGACATTTCCTAATATCTAAACTAAATCTCTCCTGATGCAATGTAGACTCCTTACTGCTTGTTGACAGGTTATTGTTGTCCTCTTTGAGGTTATTTCTGCCCTCTTTGCCATTTATATTTTTGAAGATGGTTAACCTGTCTACTTTAATTTCTCTCTTCTTTAGATCAAATAAGCCCAGTTCCTTTAATCTTGCCAAAGAGTTTAGAGGAGAATAAAGAAAATGGCCAGATCCACCTTACTTCACCTGCATCTTCCTTTAAGTGCTCAAAGTGTTCAAAACTGGACACCATTCTCCAGCAGAACACCACACTTGCACTGAGCAGAGGAAGAAAACTTCAGGTACATTGCGAAGTACCTTTTTTTACACAGCCCAGTACAATGTTTACCTTTTTGCCGTATCATTAACTCATATTCACTATAACTTCCAGATCTTCTCCTCAACTTTCATGCCTTTTCAGCTATTCCCAGTTTTGTGGGTTTTGGAGTGCAGATTTTCCTTGCTGCGTGTAGGGTTTTTCCTTATAAACTTGCAGAGTATTTTGTTCTTATCATCTTCTCCAAGATACCGGGTATAGCCTGGATCCTAATTCTGCCTTTCAGAGTGTTTGCAGCTCTCTCAGCTTGGTGTCTTCTGCAAATTTAACAAATATGCTCTTTATTTCATCAGCAATGTTGTTACTGAAATTTACTCTGAATGAATATTCAACACTCAGTATTACCAGGTCCATGACAGACCTCTGGGACATTCCCCCTTGAAACATGCTCCAGTGTGACAGCAACCTACTAATTATTCCCTTTAGTTTTCAAAATGGTTTTGGACTGACTTATCTAGACCAAATTTCCCTTACTTGCTCATGGGGATTCCACATGTAACCATGACAAAAGTCTCCCCGAAGTCATGATTTATGCACTCTATTCCTTCTTCCCTAATCCACAAGGCCTGTTATCCTGTCATAGAAGGAAATTAATACAATTTGTACTTGACAAATCTAATTTGTCCTTGCAGCTAGTTTGATTATTTGTTCCATAAGTCTCCAGGTCCTCCTTTCCCTGCTTTCTAAAGATAAGCATTAGGTTTATCATTTTCCAGGCTTATCCCATGTAACTTATCTGCCACACATTTCATTACTTGTTTTCATCTCTAGCTTCTTCTGAAGGTGAGATTGGGTCAACTTCACCGGTCATCAAGCAGCACTCTTTTAAGCTGACATACTCCCATGTGCTTTGTAATGTGCGTGATCAATGGCTCCAGAAGAGCTTTGGAGCACTCCCTCAGTGCTAACTATCCTTATTTCAGAGAAAATATCGATGCTCACACTTGTGGATAAACTACAGCCACAGTTGCCTCAGTCTCCACAATGACAGCACCGCCGCCAACTTGTCAGCTCTGCTTTGGTTAGCCACAGCCTGCAGTAGCCTGAAGTAATTTTGTTCCTCAACCTAAACAACCACAAGCTCCAAATTTCAACAAAATCATCTTTGAGGCAGGTCACTTCTTGGCTTTTGATTTAATTTAAGAAAAGCCAGGCCCCCAGTACAGCACAAACAATTGTGGTCTGTAAAGGACAGTAGAGTCAAGTTTTCACAGTCTGCTTCAATTTTTTCTCTAGCAATTCACCAGCCCTCGTGTCCCCCATCCTGGCTTCTCTCACCTCTTTGGTCCTCCCATTACACCACGTCCTACCTACGCCTTGTGAAGCACAATGTTGGAGAGATAAGCAAGGCTGAAACCCCAGGAAGGGTGTGGGAGATGATGGATGAGGCAGCTGTGAAAACAGGGTAAGCAGAGTTGTACAGAGTAGCATACGGGGAAACTGGGAGCTGCGTGTGTGACCGGGCAGCACATCATCAGCTCCTCCGGCCATACTCCTTTAAAAAGTCCTAGCAATGACTTCAAAATTTCTGGTGTACAAATAACCAGAGAAGGTTAACAAAGATAATATTGAGCAGAATGGTGTTCCCTGAGAAAGCAGCAGTTTGACACTGTTGGATTGTTCTGTGGCAATATTATAAAATCATAGAATTGTTTAGGTTGGAAAAGACCTTTAAGATCATCAAGTCCAACCGTTAACCTAGCGCTGCCAAGTCCACCACTAAGCCATGTCCCTAAGCACCACATCTACACAGCTTTTAAACACCTTCAGGGATGGTGACTCAACCACTTCCCTGGGCAGCCTGTTCCAATGCTTGACAACCCTTTCGGTGAAGAAATTTATTAAAAGTTTCCAAGCAAACTGCAAATGGACACATTTTAGAAATGCAAAATTAATTATTTGCTTTCTGTTGGAAGGGGAAGCGAGTTTGTCACGCAAGTGTACAATCTGTGTTGTACCTCCTGCTGCAGGAGTCTGTTTCCCTAAACAAGGCACGTGGGCCTTTCTCAACGTTTTTTTACCGTCTCTCCAAATGACATTCAATCGCTTGATCAATATTTCAAATGATGTGCCCAAACACACTCTCACTTTTGTGTGTGTGTGTACCTGGATGGAAGTTTGATTTGTTGTAACTGTAAATCAAAGAAAATGTTCTTGATTTAAAACAGAGCTTTTACTTAAGGGAGGCATGTCTTCAAGAGGATTAGGTTGAGTTAGAACTGAGCACTGACCATTTCATACCTTTGTGGCAGAAATGCATCCTCTGTTACGTCTCTCTTCAATGGGTACTAAAGATTCATGTTCACATAGCTTCCTTCCCCTCCATACCTTCCCCAAGATTTTTTTACTTTTTTTAGAGGGGAAGATATCATCCATGTTGCTTAAGAAGCTGTAGAGGCCAAAAGACTATTTCTTTATTCCTGCTTGTTCTAGGGTTACTGTTCTAACAGCTCATCAGAGGGTGTGAACGACTTAATTACATTTCACCTTCACAAAGTGTTTTATTTCAAAGAACAGCACAAGAATGCTAATCCCCAAAGTAAGGCTAACTGGCTTGTGAATCAATGATGTCACCAAAAAATAAAACATGGGATAAACCATTAAATTTTCTCAGGTATCTTCCACGCTAAAGGCACATTTCAGGCACTCTTACTCCAGATTCCCACAGAGAGGTAACCAAACTGATGGCAGGGACAAGATGCTTCATGTCAATGGGTGCCGGAGGTGATGAGATAGAAGGGACAAACACTCACGTTTTGTAGATGCATAATTTCATTTTTTTTATAAAACAAGTTTGTCCCAGAGACAGTCCCCCCAGATCGCTCGGGGAAGGGCCACGGCAGCCTGCCAGTGCTGATGGCCAGGGCTCGGCTGTGCTCCCTGTCTCTGGCGCCCAGACCACTATCGCAAGCTCCCCTAGCTCATGTGAAACATCTTAATCTGTATCCAAATTATCTTGGAAAAACAATCAAAATGAAAATGTTTTCTGTGGATGCATGTGGGCAAAATCATTTTCTTTCACCAGGGCAAGATGGAAGCTCCAGCACCAACTAACCCACAGCTGCATAAGTGACAGCAAGCAGAAAAGATGCTGTGACCACAGTGACCCTCTCAGCACTTACTGGAGCACCATATGGGCTCAGGAATCTGTGACCGGATCTGGGCCCCAAGGCCTTTGATCCTGACAGAAACGCCAAACGCAAGGAAACCCCCTACACTTGCATTGCTCACTTGAGGCAATACATGGCTATTGAAGATACAGAAAGCTACATTAAAATTTTTTAAACTCTCAGCATATTTAAATTACTTTTAATAACTTGCAATCTCAAGGTATATCATAAATTAAAAAAAATTCTAAGGCAATAGCTTAACATTTTGAAAGTATTATTAAACATTTTACAATTTTGAAAAGCTTGAATACTGTGATTTACTGAATAGTTTTATCTGCTTTCAAAGGTAGCCTTAAATAAAAACTACGTAAGAACTGCATAATAACTTAAAAATCACTAATGTCTCCCTGACAAACACCGATGACTCAAAGTTGTTTCAGTGGAAATATTATTATATAAGAAATAAATAGATTGCATTTGTTCATACTAACAAGACATTGTCTCAGAAACACTAGTTGTCCAAATGGTGCAGGCAATGATAACAGGAAAAAGATAACTTCCAACAGTCAGACTAAGCCAAGGGAAACTAGGAAGGAAGGGAGGCAATAGCGAAATAAAAAGTAGAGAAAGAGATGAAGAGTGAAATATATCCCACAAAAATCCTGTGTTTCAAGGGCTGAAGCTCTCACATCTAGAATCTCTGCTTCAGACCAGTGAGGAACAACTGGGGGGTTGCAGCAGAGTTAATTTCTGTCTTTCTAGCAGATTATAATTTCATTTTTACAGAACTCTCAGGTTCTTCAGCTTCTTCTGTGTTGACAAAATATATTTCCGTTTAGCTGAATCATGCAGTACAATCCCAATATGTCTTCTTTCCAGGGCTGCTTTCTGCAGCCAGTGCTTTTATGGGACTTAGATGAGTTTTTGGTGATTCATAGTACTTAAACTACTCAAGAGCACTTTTTCAATTGGAAAATTCACTTGAAGTAAATGCATCATCAGCATGATTGTCCATGCATGAAAGAACTACAAGCAAAACAATGAGCACCATTTTTTAAAACCTACACTTAAGCCAAGAAAAACAGTTATCATGAACTATTAAAAGACCTTATTTTTCAGTTTCCATGAATCTCCCATGGAAAACATGGGTTATCCTTGTCTCTGCATCTCTTATTCTGAGAATCCCAAATTGCAAATGAAAAAAATATAATGTGCACATTGTTTTAGGGTCGTTAACATGATACATAGCAACATAAATTATATTATCTACAACAGATTAAGCTACTACTGATTTAGCTTTGTTCTTGTAGCAGTATTTTCTAGGAAGAAGCCTATAAGATCTAGGCATCGAATATTCTTACTGTTCTCTTTTGTGCTTTCAGAATGCTAAATATAAATAAACAGCTATTTAAATCTTTTAAGGATTAATGGAAGATGCTCTGGTATCTGCCAAGCACAGTGTGGATTTGAAGAATATGTCAGGTACTTAAATGAAAACAGACGTCTGCATTTTTGACATTTATCCGAAGGAAAAAATGTTGTCTGTGGGTATTGTGTATGCATGTGCCTATATGGCATTTTCACAGATGATTTGATAGTGGTACTTCCAAAATATTTCTACTCCTAATAGCATCAATGCAATCTTTCACTCTGACTCCATTGTGGCAGTGTTTATTTATTTACTCACTTACATAGATTTATATGATACATAAAAATGGTCTATCCACAACTCTGCATGCTTTTGATATATAGGAAAATAGTCAGACTGGTGAAAACAAGTATAAAACCAGCAACTCCATTAAATCAGAAAACAGTCACCAAAAAATACATTAAAAACTATTCCCTGCTCCAGACAGTCATTCAGATAACTTGCACTAACCAAGACCATGAGGGCAATTTGCGATGGTGGGTTCAAATCGTAAGAGCCTTTATAAAAAGGGCCCACCAAGCCCCCAGCTCTGAGGGCACCCAGCCCAGTCCCAGCTTTGCACCCCATGACCGACTGGAACTGGAGATGGGTCCAGCAGATCTGAAGGTCAGAGGAACCAGGCGATTTCACAGTGGAGCAGTACAGTCCAAATGTGAGGGCTCCTCGACAGGACCTCCCTTCCAGCATCGCTTGTTCCTGATGAAAAACAAGAGGCTGGGTGCTCATGTTGCCCTTTTGGTAGGGTTTGGGGGTAGCTGGGCGCTCTTGGGTGCAGAAGAAGAGTCCTGCCCTGGAAAGCTGACCTTTCTGGGGAGCTGCCAGGTGCCGTACTGTTTGCTAATCAAGACTCAGAGGATTAAACGCCGCCACCAGCAGATACTGGCGTCTCTCCTCCAGAAACAAGGCTCTGCCACAGGCAGCAGGGTTGTGTCCTTGACTCTGCCTGTGGCGGGGTGACAGCCACCTCAGGGCTGGAGTAGCAAGTCCAGCTGAGGAAGGGGAGCTTCCAGCATGGGAGCTCGTGGGACTGGCTGCATCAGGACACATGGAGACGGGAGGAAGGAGGCGAGTTTGGTTTTACTCCTGCCAAAATCCAAGTTAGTGGAGGTAAGCTAGTGCCTACAGGGTAGATGGAGCATCTTTGCTGGTTTACTCTTCCAGCAGCTTTGCTTGGTGAACTTGAACTGAAATATGGGTATTTCTACTAAAGGTGATATGGATGTAGCCTGTGTGTTCTCAGGCTCGTCTATAAGCAGACTGCTTGCATGGTTTCCTCTTTGTTTCCATTACTAGATAAAAAAGCAGTGTGAAGAGTATGTAAAAGCTTCCCATCAAAGCTGTCTGTCATGGCCGCTTGGCCTTTGGTATGTGACCTCTCTAAGCCACATACTCCATTTTGATCTTCTAAATGTGCTATAGGAAATCATTCCCATAAACTGTGGCTACAGGCCCCTGCGAGGATGAATTCAGTCCCTCACCTCTACATCCACTCTAATTTTCTACTCCCTGTCCCCATGATGTGGAGATCAATCAGCCGCCTCAGTCTCCACTGCTCCTGACACTACAGGTGCTAAGAAAAATCAGAATAAGCACATCCCCCTCCTAGTCCTTATATCTTGATGATAACGTATCTTTCCACCTTCTCTTCCTATTCCATGGTTCTTTTTGTGATGTTAAGATGTTTCCCCCTTTTTTTTTTTCCAAATAATATAGATTCCTGTCGCAAAGTCCCCTGCAGACCTGTTTTCCACAAGGAAAGAACAGGGTAGGGGATTAGGTGGCTGCTGTTTCCAGGTGCAAAAGTAAGGGCACTTTCAGATTTTGCCTCTCATGGATAGTGATGCCTGGAAGTCAGACATATGACACTTGGCTAAGAAAACAGGGAGCAGACTGGAAGATAGGCAGTGATGCTGTTTACCAGGGTGCCTTCACTTCAGGAGATAGGGGAGGTAAACATGGGAGGTAACTTGCAATGTGCAAACCAAAAAAAAGCATAATTTTAGCCCTAAATTATCTTTTACAACACACACATCAGCATAAACTCTATTAGAAAATAAACTGAATTCTGCCGTGGATGTCTGAGTCCAAGGGCTTCCCATGGCTACCGACGACTCATACTATACCTTAAGCTAACTTTGCATTTTGAAATGTCCATGAAGCCTAACTAGAGCAACCTGAGGCCATAAAAATCTCAGTACAGAGATGAACATCTTGATGAGTGTGAAGAATGTACAAAACTTGACTTTTTTTCCTTTTTTTTCCCCTGTGTCTGCTGATACTACAAATGTAATACCTTTTTAACCCCTACGATGTAGTACCTTTACCGGGGCAGGAGAAGCCAAGGCAGGCAAAGAAGGAAAGCGGAGAAGGAGGGACAAGGGAAGGAGACCAGGAAGCCACTGAAAAGGCAGGGTTGTGCGAATATTGGGTGCCTCTCCCTTTTGTACATCAGTCTTCTCATACTATCCATATACCTGAGAAATAAGCAAATGTTATTTCTTTCTCTGTAACGTATCAGAATCAATCCTTCCTAGTTGTCTTCATAACTAAAGTATTTCTCTCTGCCTCAATTGTCTCTCACTCTGGTTACAGAAATCCTCCTATCTTTCATTTATTCATCTTGCTTCTCTTCAATCAGCTGACATTACCTGTTACTGTGACCACCATGCTGCCTCTTTTGAACATATTCAGAACTTGTTTTCCCTAGTTTATCAGCCTCCATTTCTTGACTTTGCCATGACAGAACTGGTCGGCATCTCTCACCTGCCCCATTCTCGCATCCCTTCCCACCACCGCTAGCACTACTTTCTGCATAAAATATTCTCCCTTCTCCAGTTCATTAAGCTACTGACCTACCAAATCTCTCCTAAAATAATCACTGCTTTCACTATGGCCAAAGAGACGCGTTAATAGCACATGGATTTTCTAATAACACTTGCCAGTGCCTCTGAACTAACCCAGGGCAAACAGCCCGTACTGCCTCCTGCTTCCCTGAGCTCTCCCCTCCCCAGCATCCCTCCCGCTGCTGCTTGCCTGGATGCGGCCGCTGTGCTTTGCTTGGCGCTGACCTGCACCACTCTTCCAGACGTGCAGTGTGCGTACACACTGCGGGGTTGTGTCTCCTATGTGCCATGGCCCTTTATCTCTGGCTTTCAGCTTGTAAACTATCAAAATCCTGAAAAGTTTTTATTTATTTTTTCTTGTCGAGATGAGCACACTCTCAACACGAAGGAAATACTACCAACGTGCACTGCATGCCTTTTGAAGAGCCAGCCTGAATTCCCTGCATTGAACTGTTTTATCTACTCAGATTCATTTGCCTTCAAAATAAATAATATTTCCTAAAGTTTTGCAGCAATGTTCCTGCTGGGAATATAGTGTCTGACCTTTCCCTAGGTTTGAGTCAATATTTTATTTGACCATCTAATAAAATCGGTATAATAGAGTAAAGAATCAGGACTATGATACTCCCATACATGTTCTGTTAAAACCTTAATCCCTTTTTTCTCAATTTATCGTGGTAACACACAGTTTTATCAGTAATAGTTAAATAATTGTCTTTCAGTTTTCTCTTACAGTAGTTTCCTTATTCGAATAAAAATTTTCAAGATTAATATAATCCTGGAAATACACAAAAAAACCCTGCATCAAAAAGATCATTTTAGCATTTTCCTCTGAAAAGATGTCTTCTCCTACCAAACTAACACCCATGTAATTTTTAAGGTCTGGTTGTTCCAAATGAATCCTATTCTTATTACAAAATGTTTCAAGTTTCGTTGCAGAGTCACAAAATGCTTATTCGGTAATTCATAACAAAACACTTAATTTTTATTAAATTTAGAGAAGAGACTGCAGGCCATAGGAGGGACAACCTGACAAACTTCCTGGAAACCTAGAAAACCCAGAAGCTGCTAACCCGCATCCTGCAGATGGGCAAAGCATATAGCTAAAAAAAGGCTAAGAGTGAAATTGCGATATTATAGACAAGTGGCCCGATGTCAACGCCCAAAAAGACTGGGATAAATATTTTTTTAGTAGACACACAGAGGTGAAAACCCAGTCATATCAAACCTAATTTCCTTTTCTCCCAGAGTAACCGTCCACTTCGACGGGAGGCACCTTAGACTACGCTCTCGTCATTTTTTTGTTTTTATGTGCATTCTGATAGCTTTTGAATGGCAAAAAAATGCAGATATAATATAAGTAAGATGTACATATAGTGCTTGAGACACCTGAAACACTTTTGAGCGGTGCGGAAACTCCTGAGCGTGCAGCTGGAGGTGTTCACCCCGGCTGCCCAGCGTCTGCTGCAAGAGTTCACTCCCCATGGTCAGTAACCGCCCGCCCAAAGACATCATCTTGTTGCTCCCCTCTGCACAGATAACTATTGGCAACCTAGCACATCGAATATTTCAAACATTTCTATCTGATAAAAACACGTTAGAGTAAGCTTTATGAGGTATCTGGAGAGTATATGCATCTTTTAAAGAATTAGCTTCTTTATCTTATTTTCTAAAGCAATATGTAGGCAACAAAATTAATTACTAAATTTTTGAGGGTCCAGCGGTTTCCATTTAGCATTCGTGCAGCTAGATAACTTTTAAAGTTCCTGTGTATTAATTTAGAAATGTAACACTGAATAAAGATTTTGAAAATCTTGACCACATA
This sequence comes from Phoebastria nigripes, assembly GCA_035582835.1. Classification (NCBI taxonomy): domain Eukaryota; kingdom Metazoa; phylum Chordata; class Aves; order Procellariiformes; family Diomedeidae; genus Phoebastria; species Phoebastria nigripes. The sequence continues at coordinate 863,293 of JAYKAV010001775.1, forward strand.
ATTAAGCAGCGACCCAAAGAAAGCAGAGTTTTCAGTAAGCGGGAAGTCAAAGCGACCCTGGGAGGAGTGTATGTATTTAAAGCTCGTACTTCTCAGGCTGTTCAGTGAGCAAGGCTGACAGTGAGTGACTGACAGCAGTAGATCACTCAGATACTAGAACTGGTCAAAAGTTTGGTTTTCCAGAAATTTCAGTTTTCATTTACAATGTACTGGTATTTCAGTAATAAAGATGAGGCAGGCTCAAGCTAAGGGAAAAAATAACATTTGTGACCCTGCCATAAATGTTGTGAATTTTTCTGAGTGAACTTCAGGTATAATCAGGATTTTATTAACTACACAGATGGCAGTCAGTATGGTCTCTTAAAACAGCTATTCCTTCTGCTGCTCCAGATTCAGAAAAAAATCATACTTTGCCAAAGGAGCTTCAGAAGAAAGACTACCTTTACTGATATGGGAACTCTAGTATTTTTGATTTTAAAAGAAGTGTTCTTAAAGTTGCTAAGTGACAATTTTACTAGCAAATTACTAAATATTCATAGCTAACAATTTCTGTGAGTCCAAGAGCAACAATATTGAGGCAGGGCTGAGGGCAACGCTTGCTTGGTCTCCTTGTTGGTCTCAATTCTAAGTTTTTTAAGGGGTCAGGACCCCTGATGTAAGGCTTGGATTACTTCAGTTTGTTCTGCCAATATTTGTCTTCCTTATCAGTAGGTCAGAAATGCGACTTTGAATCCGGAGGTATCAAGGGATACTCTAACTGAAGATAATAAGCTAACCCAGTAAGTAATGATGACTTCTATTATTAAGGAAAATAAAATTAAAAGCCCCTACAACTCCAAACCCGGTCATGAGCAGCTATAAACAATGGGTACCTCATCACAACCACTTTTCAACAGAGTATTCATCAGTAACCCCACATTTGAATCATTCTGACTCGGAGAGATGCCCTGTTCTCTGATGAAATCTTAAAAATTATATTCCAGTTTAACAGCGAATCCAGTCTCTTAAATAACTAAAATACTTTACAGTTGGCCCAGAAATTTCATTTAAGGATTAGTGAACCCTGTTTTGCCTATGATGAGTAATTTACCTCACTTTTGTCCACTCAGAAGTTGTTTCACCTTAACACTAACGAAAGCAAAGGGGTTCACTTTGGTCACTTAACAGAATCTATTCAGCAAGTAATCTTGACATGTGCAGTGACTTAGTACTGAGGATTTTAAATCCAAATTAAACCTCGCTCTTTCTTCTCATTACAATTTTTAGCTTGTACCTTCAGCTCAGGAAAACTGCATGAATATGCTGCTAATATTTGTAATTGCATTAGTATTCTAATATTCCATCAAAATAATTTCAAATGGAAATACATTGGACCTCTTTGCAATATTTTGTAAGCTTTATTTCATTAAGGAGGCTGTGGCATCTGTAACGGTACCATTATGTTTCAGAAACAGGGCTGTACTTGAACACTGCTGTTTCTTCATTCTTGGTTTATAGTTACGTTCGTCTTCGTAACTGTTTTTTTTTGTCATGGTTGCTTGCAAGAATGTCCAAAGCAGGCTTAGTGACAAGATTATGCTGGATGTTTTGCATGAAATACGCTGCCGAAGAATCTCTCTGATTCCTTCCTGCATTCAGAGTCATTTACAGTACTTTCTGTAACTGCGGTGAAGAGTTAGCCCACCTTTTGCAGGGGTTTGGCTATATGAAAAATCAGCTGCTATAAAAATTCATTGACTCATCAGGAGAGATTGGGGTAATATGCCACACTAAAGCAAACTAGGAGGTGAATCCCCAAACTTGTGTGAGCATTTTGAGAATTAAAAAACATGGCATTATCTTCTTTGCCCAAAGTCCTCCAGTACTCTGAGAGTAAACTCAGCGGTTATTCCTAAACTGAACATTTCAGATAAGAAGCAAAAATGTATCATATCTATAAAAGTAACACTAATCATTTACAAGTATTCAATGAAAATGAATGCAATGTTGTAATAACCCAACATTTTATAGGATTAAATTCTAATAATTCTAGTCATTTTCCTGTGTGAAAATGAAAAGTCTCCCACTAAAATGCTATGTTGTTATTAGTATTACTATTTATCATGTTATTGGAAAGATAGGGTCAAAGAAATGGAAGTGAGCAATCAAAAAAGCTGAATGAGAAGCAAAGATATCCTTTTCCAAGGATATCTCAATGAACATCATGGAAACTTTGTTTTGTGCTTTGCACTGATTGTCTTGTAGCCGCACAGTCATTATTTTCAAGTCATTACCTTCATTAAATTAACTTTACTTATKATTAGCTCTATAAATACAGTAACAAGATCTAGTTTACAGAGATATGGAACTTTTTTATAAAGCATGAAACATGTATTTTAAAGAAAAAWTAAATTTCATTCACTGAATGGTAGCTTTTCAAGGAGCTAACTTTTAAATGGTTTTAGTCTGTGGTAAGAGATGGAAAGACTGTCCCCTTGTGGATAGCAATATGAGGAAAGTGATACTGTAACTCGCTGATAGCAGCGGTAACCCTGGGCATTTGGAGTTTCATTAAGAAATTAGCTAGAATCCTACCTTGCATATTGCTCATAAATCAACACTCGAATGTACAAAATACTATGGAGAGCCTTTGAATTTAAATTGGTTGGCCTGACAGACAACAGAGGGTAAAGATTAAGCTAATGTAGCATCATTGCTAATACCATCAGTCCAGACTATCACCTAAATCTAACTGCTGCAGGCAGCTGCAGCGTTGCCCTCATTTGAAGAAAGCTATTTTGCGAAGAACAGCTTCAGAGTAGAGAATGGGAGAAGGCTCCACAATAAAGACAAAGTCTTATGGTATATCTATAAAGCAACGTGCTGACTACATGCACACGTCTGCCAAACCCATGCTAGAGCATCCATCTACAGGGCGGAGCACCAGCCTTGTCCTTGCTCCTGCAGCCGCGCTGACGGAGGGACCGGAGCAGGATTGATTCACAGCTGGCTGGAGACATCCGTCCATTGCTGCAATGTTAGATTATCCGTAAGTGTTACAGATTCCCCATACACATTGTCACCTCTGAACCATAAGAACTATCAGAAGATGCCTGATTCATGAGAACTACCAGAAGATGCTAGCACCCTGTCATCGCTCAGATTTGGGATAATCAGCAGTAGATTCAAATTTCTGCACGAGGAAGCAGAACTTCACGGGGCTGCTGAGATAGCAGGGGATGTTTCTCATAGGAAGTGTTCTGGTTTATGGGGTCCAGTCCTTCCCTATTGCAGGCGGTTACAGCCTCCCCAACAAATTCATCTTGTTCTGCCTTTATTAAGATTTTTCTCCTGATTAACTCAATTGCAAGAATCTTCTGAAATATCATTAGAAACCTCACAATTTTTAGCCATATTTGTGGTCAGTGTATATCTATTCACTCTATTATCCTTTTCTTTAAGCAGCTTTTTTCACCTCCTTATTGTTTAATCCCTGATAGACAGTAATCATATTCCCTCCTAGCCTTTGTTAAACTAAGCAAGCCACACACTTGCAGCTTTATTGTACAGGAAAGGCTCCCCAAATGCTTTCGTAAGATGATTGTGTCAGCTGAAAGTGTCCCATAGCGTCAACTTTTTCAACCAACCGTCGTCATTCAAGGATGTATTCAGTCTTATCAATACACAGCATTTCTCCGTTCCCAGTGGAAACACTTTGACTGATGCCTTCTTTGGCAGTATTGGCTTTTTTAGACAGTCACATCTCAGCAATCACTCCTAAAAAGACCAGCTAACTCAGTAGTTGATTTTATCAGCCATTTCTTACTGATTATTTCCCAACTTGTAGCAGAAAGTCTCATTCCTCCAGCAATGAAGGAAACTGCACTGATCGAGAAACAAGCTGCTGCCACCCTTCGAAGATCTCCTACCACAAAGCCCTAAAGCTTTGTGGCTAACCAGTCCGATACCGGCAGGTTGAGGTGCAGGCTGGTGTGTGGTTCAGAGTGGGGTGATGGGGAAATAAGCCTGAAATAATACTTGGCCTTTGATAAGAGGACGTCCCGAATTATGCTAGGTGGAACTGAGTCATAAATTGTCCTCCACAAAAAGCGAGTATGTTACATCTACTGCTCTTGTGATACATGACTTGATTGAGGAGTTGCTTGAACGGTTGAAGTTGAAAATGTCAAAATCTGTGGGGAGTCATCACAGACCTAGATAGTCACAAATATCTGTAAATGTCTATTAGCACTTTTAATTCAAAGTATATCCCATTCCTATATTTATGACACTGGACAAGTTCAGTGTGCGTATCGGCAAATGGCCAAGGGCCTTATAATTTGGACAATGTGGGATTCTGGTAAAAACATCCATACATACATGCAGCGAGTCTACACCATAGGTACACATTTTTTTGTATATTACAGGTCACTTTGACTGTCAGCTGAGAACAAATCAAAAGTGAAAAACAGGAAATTCTTAAAACCTATTTCCTCTGTCTCTAACGTTAGAAGTAGTGAGAAACCAGACTGTTTATTTCTGTACTTCACGGAGGGAGTGTTATGGGGGTTGTGAAAGTTCCCTCTTTCCTCCCCTCTGATGAAACTTCATGAAAAAAAGCACGTATTTGCATAATTTCATTATCTTAATTCAGGGCAGTGGCTGAAGCGCAGCATGTGGAAGACTGCACAGGATCTGCAAGCGGTCTGATGTGGCCCCGCTGCACAGTTCAGCGTGGCGATGGACGCTGCATGCAAGTGCCTGTCATCTGAAGCGTCTGTCAGTCATCTAAACTCAGTTGGTGGCCCCTAAGGGCGAGCGAAGGCCAAGCCCAGAGAGGGTGGGTGAGCACAGCCCTGCTGCGTTAGCACAGCAGACTCGGCCGCGGTGACAGCTCTGGGACTGCTGCAAGCCACAGCATCGGCCTACAGCACCGATGTCAACCATTTTGGTCTCAGTTTTTATCTTTTTAGCAATCATATGAATTAAATAATTCCGAGCTTGACCGGTTTCGTATTTTCTGTAGCACGTGTGCCGATTTTTGGCTGGTGTAACGACGGCAACATTCAGTCAGATTGCAAAAAAAAGCAGACAGATGTTTTATTCTTCAAAACCGGTTTCAAAAGCCGACGTAGGTCGGGCGCACCTCCTCGCCCCGCTCCCCCTCAGCCCAGCACGCCACCGCAGCATCCGGGGCTCCGTGCGGCGCGGCCCGCCCCACCTCTGCGGCGCGGGGGGCAGCGGGCGGCGGCCCCGCAGGCGCCGGGGGAGATGGCGGCCGGCCCCGGCCCAGCGCAGGGCCCCCCTACCCCGGGGCGGGGGTGGTGCCCGCTCCCTCGCAGCGGGACGGCCCGCGGCGCTGGGGCCGCCTCCCCGCCCCGCCCCACCCCAGCCTGGCCCGGCCGGGCCCGGCCGGCACTCGGCGCCCGCCATGGCGGGGCAGGGGCAGGGGCAGGGGCAGGGGCAGGGGGGTGCGGGGAAGCCGCCGCTGCTGGTGAAAATCGTGATGGCCGGGGAGACCTGCGTGGGGAAGACCTCCATCGTGCGGAGGTACACGGAGCCCGGCTCGCCGCCCGCCGGGGCTCCCACCTCCTCCTACTTGGCCACGATCGGTGAGTGATCGCGGGCCGGGGGCGGCCCCCAGGCAGCCGGCCCAGCCGGCGCTCTCCCGCAGCCCCCGGGGCTGGCACCTGCCCGTGTGTCCCGGGCGCACCCGCCGGCCTGCCGCCCCGCAGCGCCCGCGCCCCGTACCCCCCGGTGCCCACCAGCCCGCCGCACGGCCACCGCAGCCCTCCGCGAAGCGGGGCCCCGCCGGCCGGTGGCGGGCGGCTGTGTGGGCATGGCCGCGCTCGCCGCACGCCCCGAGGGACTGGTGTGTGTCCCGCTGGGCCGGCAGAGGCCTGGGCGCCCGCTTCGCTCCCTCTCCTCATCCTGTCCCCCCCGGTGCGCCTCTCGGACACAACCTGTCCGGCACTGGCAGCTCGGCACTGCCTGTCTTGGAAATGTCAAATCTCCCTCTCTCAGACTGTTGCCTGTGTCCAGCCACGTCTCGCAACTTAAACCTTCGCAGAGGTTTGCCAGGGTGTCGGGAAACGTCACCCTGGCTCCAGAACCTGTTTGTGTCGGCTGTTACACTGTCCTTGCTGCTTGTCTGCAGCATTTGGAACCTACTCTTTTTTTAAACTTATGAAGACAACTTGTTTCTTACTGTTTCTTATTGCCCACGACTCCAGAGGGAGGCCCTGTTGCTGCACAGCGATGTGGGTGCAGAGAAAATGGTATCTACCTCAAAGAGTTGTCAGACATCAGTAAAATGCCCAGTTCCCTCCATCTTTCATGCTAGAAAGGGATTTAACTTTGTGCTAATAATTTTAACAGTATAGGGTCAAGATATCTTCTACTGTAGGTGGCCACGTGCGTGATTATTAAAGCAGAGCCGTTGCTGTGATGGAAATAATTAGCCCTGCCAGACCAAGGCAGTTTGGTGCTGCACCACCACACTGCCTTCCCCGGCACCTCTGCAGATGGGGAGTGATGGGGAACTCCCCACTGCTGTGGTACGCCAGCCCCATGGTGCCACGGGGAATGGCAAGTTGACTGTCCACATGCTGAAAACCAGGTTATCAGCATGAAAACGTGTAACGTGGGTGAGGAGGCTTGATTTACTGTGAAGATTTTCCCAGTTTCTGATTGGGAAATTTTCATTTTTAAAAGTTTGTGTGTGTAAGAGTTTTTTTTCATTTTCAGTGCTCTTGAAAACAAAGTATGCACAAGAAATTGTGTGTTCCTGCATTTGGAATATGCATGCCTCTTTTACACATTTTTCAGTGTGGGAGGAGTTGGCTTAACTGAATAAATAACAGGTAGTAGCTGTGGCAGCAGTTGGTCCAGGGAATACTTAATGTACATGAGATGACTTGACCTACCCACATGAGAACGGCTGAACCTAAACCACTTTTTATTTTCTTGCCCATTCTTGCAAAGCAGCTTCTGAAACCAACATGAACAAAAAGGGAGGAATGCAACTAGCAGTAAAGTCGTGAAATTGATCCTTATAACAGGCAACTTGTTACCAGGCTTAGCAAGGAGTCCCAAAGAATGGCCGTGAAAATAAACATCAGCTTTGTTGATGCGTTTTATATTGGAACATAGATTCCTGACCGTGAGGTTATTATTTTGAGACACAATTTCTTTTACTCTTAATTCAGTCCACTGCGGAGTCAAAAACTCTTGTATGGTGATGATGTTAAGAATAGATTTTCCAGGTTGTGGGTTGAAATAGTTTAAGGAATAGTTAAGATATAAGAGTTTTGTGGCAGTTACGGACCGAGATTAACCTTATTAGTTTTATTACTGTTCCCAAAACCTATTCTTGAGAGATTTAAAAACTTTAAACAGATTTTTATCTGAAATGTAAATGAATCATCCAAATGTGGTATTTGTTACCTGAATGTGATTTTAAAGTTATTTCTGAAATACCGTGTTCCATTCGATTCCATTTTAGGAGGTGTATTAGAGCTTAGACTTTTAAAACAAATGGGATTGGGAGTGATGGCTTCTGAAAGAGTAATGTTGGAAGTGGAAGTTTCTTTTGCATGAAGACAGCTACAACCGAGAGCATGGCCTATAGGTCCTGGCCCGTAACGGTGTAAAGGAAGAACACACGATGCAATGGTTTTCCTGTTCGTGATGTCTTCTCCCTCTTTGTTGACACCATCAAAACAAATAACTTTTTCATCCAGATGCCTGTTTCATACAAGCTCAGTCAAATGATCCCTATCTGTCATGCAGCCTATTGAATGCTCATCTGATGTTAATTGATTTTTCACCCTACCTGTCCAGCTGGAACAGTGATTCGAGGTAGAGGGAAGATTATCCAGGCTGTGCAGTCTCTCAGCCGTCCGAGTTCCCTGACAAAATCATGTGCCACCACCTTCCTCAGTGGCAAAGGATCGTAGGCACAGAAGTTCAGAGGTTGTTGAAAGTCTCATTCCTGTGTCATCGTGAATCACAGGTTTGTGTTACTAGGAAAAATCCTAGTGTTACTGCAGGGGAAAAAAAAACCCAAACATTTTGTAGTAGGCCCCAGTAGTAGTGAACTTTTCTAAAATTATGGATTTTACAAAAAAAAAAAATGCATCCACAGTAAATTTTCATTGAAAGCTTTTTATGCAGCACTTAAAACACGCAAGGCTGGGTGCCCTTCCTCCTCTTCAATTACGCAGTTTGGGTAAATTATAAGCAGTTATAGTTTTCTAATTAAACTTATACGCATCATAAGGCAGATGCATTGTATTATGAATAGACTATAAAGAATAAATGTTTTTGTTTAAACAATGGCATTGCATATAAAGCCATAGAGAAAGTTTATGAACAAAAAAACCCCTTGTATACAAGTGAACAGGATTGTGATCTCACAGGCTGTGAGGTTGTTATTCTGYTGTATTATGGTGGCTGTGGTCCTGCAACACACATGTTTTCTGTAGAGGTGTGAGTCCTCCCAAACCTGTTGTAGTTGAAAGTGGTGCAACTCCCACTTTAGGATTAAAAAAAAAAAAAAGGTAATTTTATTTTGACTTTTTCCTCAAAAGGCAACTTTTGCTTTTTAATGCCTATATTTAAAAAAAAAAAAAAGATTTATTGAGTGAAGTTGCAAATTCAAGTGATTTACGCATTTGTTTCTAATGAGCGATGAATAAGAGAACCAGCTCTGAAGTCTGTATAGATTCCCTGATACTCACTTTAGAAGGAAATAGAGTTAGTCAACAAAGATGAACCACATTGAAGGTAAACAGGTGTCCTGCGTTAACAACACTAGTAGTAATCCGCATCTTAATTTTTTTTTTTTTTTTTTTTTTTTTTGACAAGGCTGGATTTTTTGTCACTCTTACTTTCCTAACAAACCATCTTATCCCATGAGTTGCTTTTCTTACCAAAACAGTAATTATCAGTACTTGTGACCACTCAGATACCACTCTGCTTCAGATATTCCTTGACATGCACAGGAAAAGAGTCTGATGCAAGTAATGCACCAACAGCTAGTAAAGGTTAAGTATGGGTAGGAGTAACACGGTGGAAACTCAACCCACAACATCTCACTGGGCACTTGCCYGGCTTGGGCACAGGAGTTGATACCAACTGCTTCCCTGTTTCCAGAGTTGAAGATGCTGTATGACAGTAAGTGGGCTAGGTAGAACCTGCACCTGGGCATGTACCACCCTCTGTCCATGCTATCACTGTTGCATCCTGYTAAGCTGCTCAAACTCCCATTTTCTCTGGATAGACATTTTTTTGAGCCTTTTGTATCAGGAACTTGCCAGCTGTACTGGGGTGAAAAGTGTTTTGTAATTTTCTAGGCTAGCTGCAAAAGACCTCTTTGAAGAGGACTTCTGCAGATGGCCAAAGACTATTTTACAGATACTGAGGGAAGAGAGGGGCAATTCACAACTGAATTCCCCTGTGGCTGACTATTTTGATACTTTTTAGATCTAATTGTCTTTAAGGTGCCTCAGTCCTAATATGGACATATTTATTATTTGGAATATAAAGAAAAGAAATTAATCTCATGGCTATAAAACTTAGAAATAACAACTAGAATTTGAACTTGTACCCAGCATACTCCTTCTTGGTTTTATTTGACAGCTTAAAAGAAGCAAGTACAAGCTGTTGCATTCAAATAACATTTATCTCAAGAGCGGTGATCAATGCTCGCTTTGTTATGTTGATCATGTTGTATAATACATGGGCCTAAAAGCATCTGAAATCTGTGAGCTGTCTTTGGCATTGTATTTCTCATTTTTCTTTTCTGTCTTTCCAATTTGCCAAGTTTGCTGGAAATTTCATATAAAGACATGAACAATTCATGCATGCAGAACATATTGACTTCTGTTTTTCACTAACATTCATTGACCTTTTAGGTCAATAAATTTTGAAGTTGACTTAAGAAGTCAATAAGCCTTATTTTAATTTAGATTAAGTTTTAGTCTGATTCAGCACTCTGCTTCCCTTTTTATAAATTAAAAAAAGCATATAGCAATTTATTATTAAAATGTATGTCAAGTAAGAACTGTTTCCTATGGGTCTGGGAATCCCTGGCTGGATTATAATTTTTTGCTGTATTCCCAACGCACCATTTGAAAGTGACATTCCAGCCTCCCAGTGCGTACTCTGTCCCTCTCGATTCCTCTAACATCAATTGTAGAAAGTGATACAGATAATTAAACAAAACCATGTGAATTTCAGGAGCAAATGTTTTCCATCACGTTGGAATTTCACCTTACATGAGCAAATTTGACTTAAATTACATTTCCATCTGACATTATTAATTCCATCAAGGAAGCTTTGTGTAATATTAATTACAGATACCAATTTTATTATTTCCTCTTTCCTTTCCATTGGAGCTTCAATAAAAATTCATCAAGTGAAGGACATGATTATCATAATAATTTTAAAAATCCACCTAAACTCTTTTACCACATACACACAAAAATGTTAATAGAATTGGAATCATGCATGTGAGAGTGTACTTGTCAAAGTTTTGTGCACAATACGTCCATCTCTAAAAAGAAAGGGAGCATTTTGTCTACTGCATTTTTGGTTTACTGCTATGGATACTTTCCTTAGTAATTTCCCTTTCCAAAGTAATTTGGCAGACAGGTTCCTAACAGAAATCAGTGCAGTGGTATTAACTTAAAATTTTTGTGCTTTTTCAATCATCTGTTTAGTTCTTTCAAATGACATCACTACTGGTGAAAAGCCACTCTGAAGTCATGTTAAATAGCCATCTTTTGACCTTGCGGAATTTTGACCATGCAGTATGGCCAGCTACCGCAATGTCACCTTAACTTCACTTAATATAATTGACAAAAATAGCCTTACTGTTTTTCAGTGGAAAAAAAAAATGAACAGAGAAATTATCAAATGGTATTCCAATTTCAACAATTAAGTAATTGGAAAAAAAAATGCTTAACTGAGGAAATGGATCACTCTAAGATAGAAGCTGATAGCTGGCCTGTTCAGGACACTGGTTGAGAGAGTCGCTTGGGAGGCAGTCCTGAAGGGCAAGGGGGTCCAGGAAGGCTGGACGTTCTTCAAGAAGGAAGTCTTAAAGGCGCAGGAGCAGGCTGTCCCCATATGCCGAAAGAAGAACTGGTGGGGAAGACGACCGGCCTGGCTGAACAGGGAGCTTTTGCTGGGACTGGGACTCAGGAAAAAAAGGAGAGTTTATCACTCTTGGAAGAAGGGGCAGGCAACTCAAGAAGAGTACAGGGATCTCGTTAGGTCATGAAGGGAGAAAATCAGAAAGGCAAAAGCCCAGCTAGAACGCAATCTGGCTGCTGTCGTTAGAGATAACAAAAAATATTTTTACAAATATATTAACAACAAAAAGAGAGGCAAGGAGAATCTCCATCCTTTATTGGATGTGGCAGGGAACATTGCCACCAAGGATGAGGAAAAGGCTGAGATACTTAATGCCTTCTTTGCCTCAGTCTTTAATAGTCAGACCAGTTATCCTCAGGGTATTCAGCCCCCTGAGCTGGAAGAYGGGGRCGGSGAGCAGGATAAACCCCCCATAATCCAGGAGGAAGCAGTGAACGACCTGCTACGCCACCTGGACACTCACAAGTCCATGGGGCCAGATGGGATCCACCCGAGAGTGCTGAGGGAGCTGGTGGAGGAGCTT
>JAYKAV010001775.1:876049-961320 GCA_035582835.1 Phoebastria nigripes
AAAGGAGGTTGGAGTGAGGTGGGTGTTGGTCTCTTCTGCCAAGCAACTAGCGATAGGACGAGAGGAAATGGCCTCAAGTTGCGCCAGGGGAGGTTTAGATTGGACATTAGGAAAAATTTCTTCACCAAAGGGGTTGTCAAGCATTGGAACAGGCTGCCCAGGGAAGTGGTGGAGTCACCATCCCTGGAAGTATTTAAAAGACATATAGGGACTCGATGATCTTAGAGGTCTTTTCCAACCTTAATGGTTCTACGATTCTATGATTCTAATATTAAGATTGGAGTTTCAACAACCTGTAAATCCAGGTATCATCTGCCACATTTGGAGTACTAATTTGATAATATAATAAAGGAAAACACTATAAATTATAAGGAAATTATCTTTGAGGAAGGATCTGTAGTGAATGTAGAGACAACATTCTGCGCTGATTTCAAGTGCTAATGCTTGATTTTAGCATTAGCACTCTGGATCTGGGATACAGTGATTAAGGCTGTAGAGACAATCCTCTTCATTTTGAATGAAATCCAGTGTATGTTTGTCTTTGCATTTAACTAGTACAGCTAATTCCTGTTCATGTAACCCTAGATTTTTCTTTTAGGGATTTGGAAGTACGGACAGAAAAATGGTGTTGCACATGAAACAGCTTTGTAAGCATTTCTACCTCCCCATTCATAGCTGCCACACTGTTGTGATGAAACTGGAAACAACTGAAATCACCAATATATTTGCCAAGTATTATTGTGCATAGGCCATGAAACTGCTGTCATGTCACTTGCCTATTCATGGAAATACCTACCTGTAGTTTCAGAGTATCTGCACCTTTGCTTTGACCTGCCCCTCCATTGCTTTGCATTGGCATTGCTTTGTATTGTATTTGTGTAATGTATTGGCACATAGTTGTTTTCACCATTGAATAATTTCCTTTTACAACTTCCAGTTTGAATGTATATGGTTGGCTAGTTATTCTTTGTTTGATACAGTTCCTTTCCACTTTCTGTTCAAAATTGCATGATAACTAGAGCTAAGAAACAATCTTCAAAGGGAATCCATGTTATTACGAGAAACATTACAGATTTTCTTCTTTCTAGGCATTGATTTTAAAGTAAAGCCCGTAACGTTTAATGATACAAGAGTGAAACTTCAAATATGGTAAGTTTTAATCTGTATCACAAATGAAAGCCAACTAAATTACATTACAGCATGAAAAATCTCATCTGCTTTTAATTGTGTGTCTTCCTAAAGTGCAATTGTTCCTACTAGGTCATTTTAAAATTTGAATTTGGCCTAGGGGAGCATATTTTTTGCAGCAACTAATGTAAGTTAAAAAGAGGGTTGTTGCTAGGTTGCTTTAACAATAAAACTTGCAGCATACAAACAATGCAGATCTACGATCCATATTAAGTATATTTAATCGTATAGGAACACTGAGGGAAGTGACAAAGCAAGAAAATTTTACATTTCATTACCCATCAAGTGCAYGTTCAAAAGGGTCACCGAGAGAAAGCTAGTAAGATGAATCTTTGGGAACCTACACTCTAGTTTTTGTTTTTGAAGTTTTTCTAAAGGCTATATAGGGCTACTGACAGCCATATCTCCAGGCATCCAGTACTGAAGGTTATCTATATTTACCAGTATTTAACTTCTCAAGGAGTAACTCTGTCCATGAATTATCTGACCAGTATTAGATTTGCAGTTATTCCATCTCAGGTTTTAATACGCAAGTCTTGGAGGCTTGTTTACAGCTTTCTTAAGGCATAATTGTGTGTAGGAGTCTCGGCATTCCTGTATTTTATGGCTTTTTCCCAAAACTTACCTTCCACCTAAACAGCTTACTGTCTGTGTCACAGTTTACAAAGGGCTTGTCAGAATATGGGATGTCATCTGACTCCTGCGGTGCTTGTACTCCAGATTTTTTTTATCACCTGAGTTGTACTGATCTTAATGATTATGTATACGAAGAAGCAGTGGTGGGCTTGAAGTTACACTCAGACTTCAACCACTGGTTTAGCTTCCCTAGTAGGGCTGTATTATTCAGAATAAATTTCCAGTGTATTTCTTTCACTGCTGTATCTGGCACCCAGATTTTCTCTCATCCTTATCTTTTCTTGTTCCTTTCATGTTAGGGTACACCATTCAAAATTTGGACAATACTCCGTAAAAGAAAGTGATTTTTCTTGGGGGTTCTGCAGTTTGATCATCTTTTTTTGTTTGTGTGTGTGTGATTTCTTACAATTTCTTTCAGGGATACTGCTGGCCAGGAACGATTCCATACACTTAGTACTAGCTATTTTCGTGGCGCACAAGGCTTTGTTCTTGTATATGACATCACAAATCTGGACAGTTTTCGAAGTATAACAAGCTGGATGAAAGACATACATGAGGTAAATATATCTAACAGTGGTTGATCTCTTAATGAAGGTAGTTAATGAGTTACTGCAGTTAATGTTTTAAATGACTGCATGAGATTTATTCTTGTTCCTTGAGCTGTATGTTTCTAACCAGAACTTCTTAACATTTAACTCAGCACACAGTATGATAGCAGGATTACTGTTATCTGGAATACAGTGTAGATTGTCCAGGACAAGCCCATGGTGATGCAGGAGTGCTTTCTGAAGTACTTTTAAAACATAGCTTCCAATCTGGTTTTGCGCATGCTGAGTTACAGTGCTTTTGTCACTGGTGTGGCTACGCACAACCCAATCTCCATGACCTCATCCCAGGATTTTAATTGGCTTCCATGTCAAAATTCCATATCACAGCCAGTGATTTCCCTTTCCTAATTTCATTACTTTAGTGTAGTTACCTCATCCCAAGAATCAAAAGAAACAAATCAAATTAAACATCCTCTTTGTCCTTGCTGGATATTCCCTTTGAGAGGATGGTTTCAAGAGGGAGGAACTGGGGGAGGAAAAGGAGAATCCCTTTTTGGTGGCAGTGAGCTGTTTGGTTAGCTCAGCTGCTTGTGGTACTGCAGCCAGAAACATGTGCTTTCATGTGACGTAGGAAGTGATTCAGCAGCACATGGCTGCCAGACAGGGAGTGTGTTCCCACCTCCCTTCCTGCTCCTGAACGTTGGCTCCCACTGCGCTGCTTCTGGAGCTTGTCAGAGCCCTCTGAGATTCACTCTGACTTTCTAATGTGGTAGAAAACTAACACAGCAAAACCAGTTGGATGGTTTTCTGCTCCAGCAGTGAGTTTAAGAGGTTCATAGAAAGGTCTGACAGTTACTGGAGTTGACGCAAGGTAAACAGGTAGGAGTAGGAAGGCCAGGAGAAGAATGTGTGGGAACAATGTGAGGGAGGAACCAGGGAGGGAGGAGTGGGCAAGCCCTTAGACGTCAGATCATTCAGCTGCCTGTAACCCTGTACTCTGAGTCTTTATTGCTAGGTCTCTCTTGATGTGTTCTCTGTTAGGTAGAGGCAGGTCAGTTTTAGAATAGAATAGTTCAGCTGGAAGGGACCTACAATGATCATCTAGTCCAGCTGCCTGACCACTTCAGGGCTGGCCAAAAGTTAAAGCATGTTGTTAAGGGCATTGTCCAAATGCCTCTTAAACACTGACAGGCTTGGGGCATCGACCACCTCTCTAGGTACCTTCCGACCAGGAAGCCTGTTAGGTGTTTGACCACCCTCTCGGTAAAGAAATGCTTCCTAATGTCTAGTCTAAACCTCCCCTGGCACAGCTTTGAACCATTCCCAYGCGTCCTATCACTGGGTACCAGGGAGAAGAGATCAGCACCTCCCTCTCCACTTCCCCGCCTCAGGAAGCTGTAGAAAAGCAATGAGATTGCCCTAAGCAGTAGCATGGAAGTTTGTAGTTAGCATGCTTGTATAAGTTAGTATGCCTGTGTAGGAATCCAAGCAAGATGGTGCTCTTTGTTGATTAAGTAAACATCCAGGCAGTTTTTGTAATACTCTGTGAATTGGTAGGAAAGTGACATGATGGATGGGAGAGTTCATCTTTGCAAAGCGGGCTCGAAATAAAACCATCAAACGAGTACTTTAACGACCTTAAAAGTCTTAGTGGCAACAGAGCCTAACTTCAGTTATGTGTTACAAAGGAGATTTGATAATACAATATTCTTACTGGCTTGTCTGCACACACTTCAAATTAACACACGTGTTTTATTACTTGGTTAAGGAAARCGTGTGCCCTTCTCCTGTTAGGCAAACCAACAAAAGTCACAGCTAGATATGCCACTGGTTGTACAGTTTCATGATTAGCTAAGATTTAACTCAGCACATAGTATCATCATAGGTTTACTGTTACCTGAAGCTGAAAATGTAGATTATCGATATATAGCCATTTTTTTATATATATATATGCATATATCTATCTATCTGTGTGTATAAATTTATATATAAAATACTGATCTGTCTTCACACTGCCTCCAAAGGGGTCATTTTGTCCTGTCATCTTTAATTAGATCAACAGGATGGTTGATTCAGTGGGCTACAATGCACAACCATAAACAAAAAGAAGGTATCAGGACCGTATGGCTAGGGTGGAGGGAAGGATGGGAATAGTTCTTGTAGCCACCATGCAGGCTTAGATCTGCTTAAGTCAATCAGGAAATCACACCTGCACAAGCCTGCTTTCTGTTCATGACACTTAAAAGCTGTCGTGTAAACATACTCAAGCTATTAATATTTAGATTGTTTAATCTTAACCCCTGAAGGTACTTTGTTAGTTTAAAATTTAAAAAATGGAAAAGTACTCAATTTAAAACAATTTCTSGAAATGTAAATTGCATGATTGATTGTACCAATCTCAAAACTAGCAATTAGTGAGTGTTTTAATAGAGCTAGATAATAATAAAAAATTTAATTTAGTCCTAGTGGGATATCAATTTCTGAAGTGTCTTAGTGAAAATATATGGGGCCATTCATTGCAAAAGAAGTGTTTTTAAGCAATAACTGTTAAAACACAGGGCATTTCATGAAAATTAATTACTTACTGGAGGTTGGTGACATTCCCTCCATTTGCTTTGGTCTGTGAATGCAAACCAGTATTTAATTCCCCACAAATGCCCAGTATCAAAGTGGCTGTTGCTACAGCACCCTTTAAAATATGCAAGCGTAGGAAAATTAAATAAAATTTAAAAAGGGAAGCAGATACAGGTTTCATTAAACACCAGACTAATAGGTAATGTAAAGCTTGCACCTCAACCAATCAAACAGGATTTTTTGAGACAATTCAGTTATTACATTATGCTCTTATGTTTTAATTCTTTGTACTTAGAGATTTTAAACAGAAAGTTTTGTAAAAATCTGTTCGGTGTGCTAAGTCATTTTTGCAACAGTTGAAAATAACAATCTAAGCAATTTAGCATTCCTAAAAACTCCATTGATTTTATGAAAACTGGTCAGTCAGTGCTATTACAATCAGATTACCAGTAATGTTCTCATTGTATTTCAATTATTTTAAGTGTGGAATACAGCAACTTTCCTATTAAAAATGAGTTATTGTTCAAGGAAGTTCAAGACACAAATATGCTGCCATATCTGTATTGTTGTAAAATTTGTATTCAGAACTAGAGGAAACTAAGTAACATGACTGTACTTAAAAAGCTTACTAGAAAAATATACTCACAGATTAATATCTTAGGACATTATTGACAAATCCAATGGTATTTGTAATGCACTCATTAGGAGCGTGATAATTGCAGGAAAATTACTTTAGAACCTGAAACCATTCTTTATTTGTAGGATTGCGAGTCATGTCCAATTTATTAAGGTGTTCCTCTTGTCTGCTGATCTGGCTTTTAGCTATTGTGTGTAGCTGTTCTGAAAGGCTGATTCTGTTTGGCCTTTAAAAATTAAATACAAGTAACCATGTACCAAATCCATTTGCAGAAAACAATTCTTTCCAGGATGTTTTGAACAAGATTCCAACTAACACAGTGGCAAAAAGTTCCTTACAATAGAGTGGTCAAACGCTCAAACAAGTGCCCAGAGAGGATCCGGAGATAGTTAAAACTCGATTCAACAGGGCCTTGAGCAACCTGACCTGACTTTGAAGTTGGCCCACCTTCGAGCAGGGGGTTAGACCAGATGACTTCCAGAAGTCCTTGCCAACCTAAATCACTCCATGATTCACGTGTGGCATCTGGGTCTCCAAAAACTTTTGTCATAGATGGTAGGTCCTAGTTTTCTTTTAAATACATTGGACTAGTTTTCATTGTGCTAGTCTCCTGGTGTGGCCATGAAGGTGGCATTACCAGTTCCTAACAATTATCTGCGTGCTGGAAGTTCTCTGCTAGCACAGAATTTTCTGCATGGGAAAGATAAATTCATTTTCTCATGCAGTAGCAAGCCTTGGTGACATAATTTAGTGTTCTTGGAATACATTAGCGTTCTATTTGTACCACCTGAAGAAGTGACCCCTCAACCAGGATATGAAATGTATGGGTGTGTTGGGTTACTGCCATTCTTGCACAGTGCCCTTTTCCGTTTCTGTTCATTTGATGCATCCGAGAGTTGGGATACTGGACTGTCTTTCGGTGTTTCTGCATCATACTTAAATAAAAGCAGCACATCAAACTGCTTTATAAATGTAAATTAGTTTGACTTCAAACTCTTCTGAGTTTTTCTTCCTCAGATGGGAAAGCTTGATGTCAAAAGGATCGAATTGTTCCAGTTCATAGATGGGTTTGTTGTTACGGCTCTGATTAGAACTGAAAATTCTTGTTCTTGTCACTTTACTAAATTGGTTTATGTCTAATCCCAGATTGGTTTCTGGATAAATTGGTTTATATCTAGTTGTGTCTAYGTTTGCTAATAGACAAACAAATTCTATCATTTATTTATTTCCACTGAAGTGCTGGAAACTAAGCATTTGTAACTGAGGTCATAAGATGGCACTTAGAAAAATACATGGAGAGAGACATGGGAATCATAATATGAACACTGCCCATGTGATGCTGTCAAAGAGACTGTGAGGACAATGTATTCCTAACAAATTACTCTTCATTAATACAAAGGGTAAGTTTCTAGTGTCATTGTCTAGTGAGTAGGAAGAAGAAACTTCCCAGCTTTGTGGCCTTCCCCAGCTCTGCCTCCATCTTGCTGTGTGACCATGTGTATCCTCTTCAGATCTGAAAAATTATATTAATGCTACATTTCTTCCTCAAATACAAACTAATTAAGTATTACCATAGTGTATTTATCAGGTATGGGTTCTCAGTTTCACTGTTAGGACCTACAAACAAACTTCTGTTCCCTTTTCAAATTGTAATCAATGAGTATCAAAATAATGCAGCCCTGCACAGCTATGCCCTGGAAACGTGGTGGAGGGACAAGGTGGTGGTTCTGTAAGATCTATCACTGGATAGATAGCTTTATACAACAAGGAGTCTGGATGAGCTGGTAATCACAGTCAGTTTGCTGCAGGGGAGGCTGAGGCCAGCCATTCATGGTAGGGTCAGTGCTCACCATTTAAAACGTGAAGGGATAGTTTCTTCCAATAACCTGCAAGTACAAATGTGATGTAGTTCTCTTTCAATAAAGGTGTCTGTGCTACTTCTGATACTCGCATGAATTCACAGCGCTTCTGTGAAATAGTTTCCCTGCAAAATGAGAACAACTGCAGAAAAAAAGACCTAACATTTGAAAAAAAAAACAAATTACATACAAAAGGGATGAGCAAGATATTTTCCCTTTTGCATTTTCGATTTCTGTTAATAGCCACATACTCAAGCAGTGAGTTGGGTATTTACCTGGTTGGGTGCACAGGCTAGGTGAAAGTTGAGCAGTATGGTAATTAGTGAAGGGCATGGATGGATGGCTCCTATCAGAGTAGGCTGCTAAAGTGCACCATGCTACTATGGTGCAAGAGTCCAGTGTTCCTAGTCCGGTCCGTGGCACCGCTGCGTTTGAGGCTCTGGTGCTGCTCCCTCCTGTGGCCACCGATCACAGCAGCCTGGCTCCCGCCGCCGCCGCTGCCAGATCCAGCTGCCGGGGAATCCAGCGGGACAAAAACCCTTTTGCCAAAACCTGATGACTCCAAGCTCTGCCAAATGCTTCAAAAAACTTGGTCAGTCTCATTAAATCTCTTGGCTCCAATTTTTTGAGAGAAATATAGTGCTGATATTTCCTTTTTGGACGTTTTAAAAAAAAATAGGCTAGGTTTTCTCCAAGTTCAGATTATTTTAAGTTTCAGTAAAATGTGAACTTTGAAATGTTAAAACCAGAAGAAAAACTGAAGAGAGTGAACCAAAAATCTGGGTGTATTTTTGAGATACCAAAGCAAAACACTTTTTTTTTTTACTTCTCAAAAAAATTTTATTTTTGCCTTGATGAAATTGATGAAATTTTTAATAGGATTTTTCCATGACATGGGAAAAAAATGTTTCCTGACTCTGTTAGCTTAGTCAGTGCTGACTTGCGTAATAGCATCTTAACAACTGTAAAATAACCATCCTCTTTCTAGCTATAGATTTTGCATTTGGAAAGCTTATTCCTGAGCTATAAATAAAAGAGGATGAAAATACACAGTGAGCTTTTGGAAGCACTGAAGAGCCATATTTTTGGCCAATTCAAATCAGTGTACCTCTGCAGTTTTTATGCCAACTGAGCACATGGTCAAACTTCTGCCTACTCGTATTGACTTAATTTTTTAAGACTTCATCTACATAATCAGTTTTCAGAATTTAAAATGGATGCCATTTTGGTGAATAGTCTTTACTTCCCTAAAAGCAAGAAACTGCAAGATACCGTCTTTAAAAAAGGAGTACTTTCAGTGCTTTGGTGGAGGATCCAGTCAAAGTGAAAATACATTATGACATTATATTGATGTAGAAATAATAGTTATTTGCTGAAACAAGTACTTAGTGATTGGTAATACTGATAAATACTTACTGAAAGGCCTGGTACCTCTAACCCCCTTTAAATTTTGTTATTATTTGAAGCTGTTTAGAAAGAACATTCCTACTGCAAAAATTTGTGCTGTTTGTACAGAAATAAAGTTACAGGATGAATTTCATGGTTTTGTACATACAATATGCAAGTATTTCCCTTTGACCTTTTACTTCAGAGTAAAGTCAAATGTCAGTTGTAAAACCTTCAGCTACATACAGTCTTCCTCAAAATAAAAAGTTGATTATGTGATGAGGTTAAATTGTCTATTTACCCTATTTTAGGGACTGATGTATGTGATTTTATGTAGGAGAGCCATTGACCTTAATGAGTAAAGCTCCAGTGCATTCTGAAACAGCCAACATTTTGGTCTATTAATCTAGGTTAGATTGATTCATTATTTTAGGCCTGTACTTTGTACTCTTATGTTGAGCTTACTTCATTTTAATACTACGTTATCTTGAACATCAGCTGTGGGTATGAAATGAGATCAGTTGACTCTAAAATGAGAGTGGATTAAAAAAAATGAAATAGTGTTCCTCAATAATAAATTGTGCCTACTGCTGTACTCTTCAGATGAGGCAACTTAGTTGTAAAAGTGCAAATAGACTAAAAATAATGATTCTCTCAAGCTTTAATGAACAGAGGTTTTTCTTTGCATTTCTCTGAAGGGAGGGACACATGTCCATGTGCGTGTGTGTGAGTTCTGGGGAAGAGGATTGTGCCTGATTTTGTCTTACAGCAAAGTTATAAAAATTAATACTTTGAAAGAGATCAGAGATTTCATCAACGTCCTTGTAGAGACATCTGCAGCCTGAGACCAGGCTTTTTGAGTCATCAGAGAAGCTGTGTGAGCATATACTTTCAGAATATAAGCCATGGGATCAGACCACGTTAGCTTTAATTGTCTCTAGATTGAGACCCTCAGCTTCCTCCATTTAAGCACCAAAAGTGGTTTTAAATATTACGATTTTCACAACAAATGTCAGTTTTCAAATTCCCCATGCTGTTGCAGAACTGTTCCCTTTCCTTGTCATTATTCCAGTCATGTATAGTTACAATGGCTTATCTTAAAATAACACTGATATAAAGCACCCAGTGCGTTTCACAGTCATCATGTACGTAACTGGATTAGTGGAACGAAGGATGGAGACAAGGTCAAAAAGCTAGATTTTTCTTCCTTTTGAAATCAATGAGGTTCTTAAATTTTACTTTATTAAAAATCTATTGCCTTCTTCTGAGTGTCTTGGAATAATCAAACTTTTATGTTGAGTTCAAACACTTTGAATGTAATTTTACTGTCTGTGTGCAAAAGTGAAGCACAGAGAGGTGCTCTTTCAGGTGCAGCAAATTCCTTCCTTTTTACTTGTGAATGCTGGATGTAGACCTGACTCATAYACTAATCCATGAACCCATTACTTTAGGGAGGGCAGTGTCTGTGAATTCAGAGCATTTCCAGTCACTTTAAAGCCTCAAGATGGAGCATTCATCAGAAGATGGTGCCCATGCACCATATACTTTATACCTTATGAAAGGGGTTGGAAATTATGCCCTGCACTTGTAAGTGGCTTTTTTCTGCTCTTTGCAATCTTGCTGTTTTCCTCCAAATCCCAGTAACTGATGGAAAATATTTCCACGTATAAAAAGGTCAGGACAGAATTTAGCCTTTACTTTCAAGGAAATGAAGTGTTGAAGGTTAGTGTGAGCTGAAGGTGAAGGGCTTTTGTTGTTTGCTTTTTTCTTACTTGACACTTACTAATGCCAGTTCTCTTTTAGAAAGCAGGTGATGAAGTGGACGTAATACTGTTGGGCAACAAGTGTGATAAGGAGTCAGAACGTGTAGTTCCAAAACAGAAAGGAGAAAAGGTATCATTGGTACTTTCTTTGGGTTCTCCTGAGTATCTTAGTATGTGACTGTGGGCTGTTACACTGAAAATGATAAAAAGCTCCTGAATTCTAAAAATTCTATTAGGAATTGCTCCAGAAGAACAGTTGTGGAGTTCTGGAGTGTGGGGTTTTTTTAACATATGAGCAGAAATACATTAAGTAACTCCTAGCTGATCTCTTTAGAATACTGATTTTTATTTTAAAGGTTAAAATGTGTTTTAAAAGTTTTAGGTGTTACAATAGAAATCTTGTATTTTGAACTAAAACTAAAAATATTTTAGAGTCTGCATTTTCAGAGTACTGTTTTAATGTGGAATACTAAAATGTAATGCATAATACAGTCTGCATAATTTTTCTGGTGCCACCCATCAATGATTTTTTTGCTACAGCCTGACTATTAAGAACTATTCTGGCAGCCTGTGCACAGTGATCTCTATTGTCTATGAATAGCCCTAAATAATACTGGACAGATACATTTAGGGAACATCCAGCTCCCCTAGATCTAACTGTCTGTGTGTCGTACAGCTGAGGCTACAGTATAGTTTATACCTGCTGACCATGCGTAGGGGAAGAACTGCTGTTCAGTGCGGAGTGCTGTTCTGAAGGTGATGGGACATTACTCTCACTGAGAACCAATGAGGAAATCCAGGAGCCGTGCTATGGCAGAAGAAATTGTGATAATGAGTAAATGTCGCAGGAGACCATGTCCTATATACCAGTAAATTTTGCAACTGCAAACTGTATGCATCTGTTGTCTGGAACTTGGAATGAGCCCTTCTATTATGCTTTCAGGCATGGTGAGTCAGGCAGGATGTCTTGTGTTTAAAGAAAAGAACACTGATAATTTCTTGCCAATTATATAATCCCAGATTAGGGAACTTTAAAAAATAGCATCACCTTTTCAACAGCATTACAAATAGAAACTTTTGAAAGTTCATTGTTCATATGCAAGACACTTTCAATGTTAATGTACTATATCTGTGTACAAGGAATAAGGTTGCTGAAAAATGTATACTCTCACTCAAAGAACGCACTGTCAGAAATCTAGAGTCACTGGATGCATGTGCACAAGAGGGCAGTAGTAGGGTTTTGCATATGGTATTAACCGTGACATTTTCTGACTTCTGTGTACTTAACTGTGCAATCAAAGTTTCTCTTACTGTAGTATTTTTTTCAGAAACAAATCATTACCTCCTCACCAATGAGTCTGCGTTCTAGATTTCTTCTGTGTTTTGAGGCAAGGCAACTCTTCGGTTATACTAGTTCTTCTTTTAATGTGATCTACAAATGCTAAAGAATTAGACTGAACCAGCTAAAGAATTAGACTGAACCAGGAGAAAGATTTCCATTAGCAGAGAGAGCGCTAATAATTGTACTCTCACTTCAAAGAAGAAAATATCCTTATTAAGAGGGGAAAATAGTTTGATACTAACTCTGCCACATAATAATTCATACTTATGTATTTCATATTGCCCTGTGAGTATGAGCTGTAAGTATTGTTCTGTTCAGAGTCTTGCAGAGAAGACCCCTAGATTCCCTGGGAATCTTATCATCTATGTTGGCATTTCTATAACAATCTGTCGTAACTGAGTGGCCATCGTACGCCACTTTATAGACTAATCTAATGCTGAGAAATTATATTTTTTGTTGTTTTCTTTTGTAGTTATATAATTTGGATCACTCAGAAATTGATATATTTAATTTTAACACTACGAAGTATTTTCTTGTATTAATATAACATTATCTTTTTCTCTGAAAAATAAATAAAAACGTTAAGGTTATATGACTTGGTAGAATGTGGCTGTTTTTCTCCTATCAAATCTTTCTAACAGAAAGAGCCAAGTAAAATACTCTTCCTTTTTTTGCTTTTGCTGTCTTCATGTGCCTGACTTCAAAGCTGATTTCAGAGGTACAATACAAATGAAAAAAAAAAACATTCTGCACAGTTCTAGGAATATTTCAGACACATCTCTCTGATTCAACACGACGAAATCATAGCATAGTTTGCTAGGAAGTAGTATATTTTGAGTTAAAAGAAATGAACAACTGGAATTAAATTTCACCTTGGAAGAGATATTGGCATTACTTACTTTGTTACTGTAAGTAAGATATGAGCTTATTTCACTCAAGATCTCCAAACTGTTCTCAAGGATAATATAAAATAACATTTCCCAGTAGCATAATTCCCATAGGTTTGTAAATGTATTTAGGTATTTTATTTATGGATCTATTCAAGATGCTCCCAAAGGCAAAAAAAAAAAAGTAATTCTTTGAATGTGCCTTTCCACTTTCTCTATAAGATGGAGTAGCCAAAGCTGTGTTCATACTTCCAACTGCTTTGACACTGGACTGTTGTTTTTTTTTCCACCTAGCCACATTTTTAGAGGACTTGCTTGCCACAGTACTTATCAGTATGAAAGGTGAATTGGAATAATACATACATTAATCTTCTTTGACCGATACTGTGCACATACAGAGAAAATGGGGGTGCATTGATAGGTGTAGTAGGCAACATAGTAACATGATACAGAGAAGGCTGAAGTACTCAAGGTTTTTTAATTTTATCTTATTTTATTTTTCTTTTGCATTGGTCTTCACAGATGGAGCTTGCTCCCAGACCTCTGCATGTACTGGCATGGTTTGGGAAGGGGCAGGTCAGCCAGCAATGGGAAAGCATTGGATTAGAAACTGCTTAGGAAAGTTGGATGTATCCATAGACATGATGAAGTTCACCCAATTGKGCTGAAAGAGCTGGTCAATGTAATTGGGGCCACTGTCAGTCAACTCTGTAAAATCATGGTGATTGGGAGAGATCCCTGTTGACTAGAAAGATACCAGCATGACACCTATCTTTAAAAAAGGCAAGGAAGAGGGCTCAGGGAACTATAGTCAGTCAGCCTTGCTTCAGTCAGTGGAAGGATCGTGGAGCATGTTGTCATCAAATCCTTTTCCAAGGACATAAAGGACACAAAGATAATCTGGAATAGTCAACAGAGGGCAAATTGTGCTTCACCACCCTGGTTGCCTTCTATGATGCCAGGAAATGACTGTGTGGACAAGGGAATAGCGGTGGTTATGATTTATCTTGAATTTAATAAGGCTTTTGTTACCCTCTCCCATGGCATCCTCACTTGGAAGCTAGGAAATGTGGGCTGGACAAGTGGACCATTAGGTGGACTGAAAATTGGCTGGACTACCAGAGGCAAAGGGTAGCAATCGAAGGCTGTGTGTCTGGTTGTTAGCTAGTAATGAGCAGAGTACATCGAGTGTGTAGTGGGGCTCACATTGTTCAACATCTTCATCAGTGATCTGGCTGATGATACAAGGAGATTTGCATGTGACATGAGGTTAAGGGGTGTGACTGGCACACCAAATGGGAGAACACCAATTCTGTGGGACCTTGATAAACTTGAGAACTGGGCCAACAGAAACATCATGAAATTCAGTGAGAAGTGCAGAGGTTTACACCTGGGATGGAATAATCCCAGGCATGAGTCACTGCCCTGCTGCAAAGGACTGGTGGGTTACAATGAACACCAGCTTGAGTATAAGTCAACAGTGTTCTCTCATTGCTTAAAAGCATGCTGGGCTACTTTAGAAGGATAATGGATGGTAGGTCTGGGGACATTATTGGAATATTGTGTCCAGCTTTGGCTCTCCCATTTCAAGAAGGGTGTTGAGAAACTGCAGAGGGTCCAGCAGACAGCTACAAAGATGACTGGGGTCTAGTACCAGTAATCCATGAGGAGAACTGAACTGAGGGAGCTGGGCAAAGAGGAGGCTAAGGAGCAGTTATTGGACTACAGCCATTGAAGTGTAGTTATAGGAATGACAGAAATAGACTCTTCTCAGTAGAGACAGACRATAAAGCAAGGTGCAGCAGGCTTGGGAAGTTCAGGTTGGAGATGAGGAGAACCAGTTGCACTAGAAGGGTGATGCAGGCGTGGAAGAGGGTCCCATAAAGGTTACAGAATCTCCGTCGTTGGTGGATTTCAAGACTCGGGTAGGCAAAGCCATGGCTGACCCCATATCGTATGGGCAGTAGTCCCATTTCAAGTGGGGTTGTCTTTCCAAATGATTTCTGTGATTCCATGATTAAAATGGTTTGTGTTCATCAGAGTTTGTACATAGGTAGCCTCTAGGAATCTGTTACATGACACAAGAAAGAAAAAAGGAATATTTAATAGTAGATTCTGTGTACTTCATAAGCTGCAAACCAGTCTTCTCCACTTTATTAGCCCAATATTTTTTATTGCCTGTATTTTTCTTTATGAACCATTATGCATCATTGTTTTGCGTTGACACTTGCCAATAGTCAAATGATCTTAGCTTTCCGTAACAAGTTGCTGTACTACCGAAAACAGTTCATAGCAGTCAGCTGGAGTTTTAGAATCCCTTATGAAGCAGTCTGTCTTAAGAAACAGTCCAGATCTCATCTTTATATTCAAAATTACATTTTCTTATAGCATTTTGGAAAAGAAACCATTTTGCTTACTTTTTTTCTGCCCTTAATATAATCTTTATTACATTTTGACTAAAACTTTGAAGTCCAATTCTTGTACCTTCATGCCTGATTTTGGAATTTGTGTAAAGCATTGATTTGTTACTTCTAGAACTCATTGAAAGCAAACATAACTGCCAACATTAGACTTTTTATCCTAATGGAGAGCCTTCCAAATAAATCATTAAGTGATCAGTAATTATAGGATTTTCTATACATTATAAGCAGTAGGGTATTTTCTTTGCCTGGGATTGTCTTCTCCAGATGTGTACCGAGAAGGGATCCATTGCAAAGGGAATAAATAGACTCTCCCACTATGTTTTTCTGGCAGATATTATTCCCACCTTGGCCCCCTCCCGTGGGGGGCAACGATGCACCTGTTTTTCTTATTCTCCATGTATTTAATGGTATAAATCAGAAAAAGTTTAGGACTTTAAAAAGCTATGAATTTTGTTGTTTTGGTTTTTTTCCTCATGCCAACATATCTCTCAGCTATCTGTAAGGGAAATACACTAGAAATGAGAACATGAGTAAATTAAATAAAATCAACCAATGTAAAGTCTATGCTGCCCTTTTCTTCCAACTATTTTCTCTCTTCTCCTATTACCATAATATATTTTTGCATACATATCTGTTCTTTGCTTGCCTATTATCTCTGTGCTTCTCTCTCTGGTAAAAAGGAGCATCTCTTTTTTATATTTCATCACGCCTCTTTTTCTACAGTTTTTGTCACATTTTTATCTATACTTTTCTGCAGGCACTCCATTAGTTTCCTCTAAATAATTGCCTAGGAGACAGTTCGTTTTCCAAATAAATCAAAACATTGAGAACAGACCCACCAGAGTTTATTCTTCTTATTTACAAGTAAAGATGGGTTAAAAAAGCTGTTTTGAAAATGCAAAAATGTAAGAAGAATGTTTTAGGAGTTACCTGAAATTTATAAACTGAGGATGAATATAGAGTACTTTACTGAGCTGACATTTACTTAGTCAGTGTTTATATAGCATGTTAGAAGCTGTCAGAACACCTCCATATCTCTTGCTATTAGTATTAGGAAGTGGTTTTTTTCCTAAAGACTGTTCATCCCATTCCCTACATTTGTTTTTCAGCTTGCTTGGGAACATGGAATACCCTTTTTTGAAACCAGTGCTAAAGATAATGTGAACATTGAGGATGCATTCTCCATCTTGACTAAGGAAATACTGGAAAAGGTAGGCTCCTTTTCTGAGTAGAAAGAAAATGGGAGATTTTTCTTGACAGATTGGGTAAACAAGGTTGTAAATACAGAATAGGTTTAGCAAAGCACAGCCAGTGCTGTTTTTTGCACTATGGAGTTAATATTTTGGGGGGATCCTGTAGCTGTAGACGTACAGAGGAGGAACGTGGGGGAGAAGAATTGTGGGAGAAGAGAACAACAGAAGAGGGGAGCAGGTAAAATACAGTTCAGAGAGAAGGTGAAAATTCAGGAAAATTGCATTTGTGGCTTTCCTTCCCACGCTTTTCTTCAAGGGAGAGGTTAACAGCTCAAGTAGTTCCACTTCTGTGCCAGGAAGATTCGTTTTTCCTGTAGGTTTCTGCAGAAGATGCACACTGTGAAGATGCTGCATGCTGATGGAATGAGCAGACCTTTTATGTTCAGCAATCAAATGTTTTATCCAAAGTTCATAGCTGTTTGTTTGGACAATTTACGCTAGTGCTTTTGAAGTTATTAGGACTTAAAGATTTGAGTTGATTAGTRGTAGAATCAATATTGTAGCTGTCAGAGTCAGCATCTCTAACTGCCTCAAGTGTGTTGGCTTAAAGGTCCTTACTCCTCAGAGTTGCAATACTTTTGTAGAACTGAATTATTGTTAATTAGCTCTGAAAATGTTTTGCATCACAATTTATTTTTAGACAGTAGAATATTATGTTAGACATTAATGGATGTTCTTCAAGCAATGCATTATCATTGCCATTCATCACCAATATTAGTTATACAAAACTAACCTTCCATTCTGAATACTCTTGAAGTCATAATAAAGATAAATGAGCAAAATTACTGACAAAGTCACAAGTTGCAGTGTTTTGATTAAGTAGCCATAGGGGATGGTCAGAATAATAGCTCAGGGCTGGACTGCTTCTAAATCGGGGTCCTGTCGTATTATACAGTAACACAAGCTGTAGTTGGTTATTTTGGGGGAGGAAAAAAAAAGAAAAGAAAAAGCTTTTGATTCCTTTAGCATGAAAATGAAGCAACTCAGCAACAGTCAAATATCGTTTAGAATAGGAGGATAATGGCAGGTCCCTGAATAGTTGTCAAAAAGTCTCARATAAGATAACTCTGATTTTCTTGTAAATAAAAAAGACATTGTCTACTGTAAATAGAGAATATATTTGTTAGTATGAAGCATGAAAACTACAAAACAATAGCTATGCTCATAACTACTGCAAAGACAAATATGTGTGAAGCGAGCATTTCTGCACAGTGCGTTTGGGTAAGATCTGAGAGAATTCTCTGCAGCGTGCAGAAATGATGTTTGGATATTTCTCATATTAAGATTGCCTGCACTTATTTTACTTTAAGCGGAACTTTAGTATTCCTACTCGTCTTCATGAAAATTCATGGGTTTTGTAGTGTGGACATGCAAGCAAATTCAGACTATGTTGAAAATGTTACACTGCTGCACGGCTTTAATTGGAACTGCTTGAGAATACAGTTGTACACTCTGCGTGCATGTGCGTGTGTTTGMAAAATATGTCCATGAGAATTTGTCAAGTTTGTCTGTAGTACCATTTCACCTTATCTAGTAATGTTTGCAATCCCTGATGGGGCATCACATACCATTACTTTGGTCTATAATTTGCCATTTTTAGTGAAATGCATTTGTTGGTTTAAACAAGGATGCCTTTAGCCCAATTGGTTTTGCCGCTGGCCTGATAAGAAGGAGTTCACAGTAAAAAAAATAAATGCCATACAGTTTCATCATGGTTTTCAGGTTCGACAAAATAATTTGCTTGTTCACAAAACTGTGAAATCTGAATGTAGTACTTGAATTTTAACTTCCTCTAACTGATGAAATTTTGGAGAAGGGAAAATGCAGTAGGAAGTGTGACTAGTAGCTGTGAAAAATGACATGATAGATGCCAGTCTGAGATCACTTCAGTTGTACATCCATTCCATAGTGGTAAAATATGTACTTGCTGATTGTAAAAAGGAGATACAGCTTTGCACAGTGTTCTGGCCCAAGACACCTATGTCTGAGGTAGCAGGATATCGGGCCTCCCTTACTTCTGCAATAGGACCACCTGTCCCAGACTGATGAGATGCTTCAGTGGAAGCATGTCATTGCTTTACCAGTCCCACAGAGGAAACTCATTTTAAGGAACTCCCTAGAAAAGTCTATTATGACCATGCGTTTGGGAAGTATGTGGAGGTCATTCAGAAGTAAGATAGGTAGGCAGGGCAGGCTGGCAGGCAGTAGACCATTTTCAGATGCATTGCAGTAGGCTATATTAATCTGAGGAAATCTAGGATTTTTAATATACACTCTTGTTCAMCATCTACTATGGGCATTTCTTTGTTAACTAAATCTACAGAAAACATTCCTGTAGATGGGGAAGATCAATGTCTGGAGTTACAGAGCTCATACAGAAGTAATGAGCTTCTTGATTCTCTTGAAATTTAGAACAAGTTGTGGTTCAGTGGAGGACTGGGAAAAAAACACATTAAAATGTGTCAGATGATATTAAAAAAAAAAAGTAAGTTTGTATTGTCATTATTTTGTGCTGCATTTTCCTCTCTTTTCTTTTGTGGTTTTACTTGTAGTGGGCTTAATGGAGAGAGAAGACTTCTGTATCCCAGCGATTCCGATGATAACTAAAGCGCTGGTTGACCTTTCAGATATTTATCACCTTGGCCATTCTATGCTGGGTCTCAATCCTACAGCTCTAATTTACATGGGTAGTAGTCTCACTAAAACAATCAGATGTTATTTGACAGCTTACACTGGTAACAGCTAAGGAGTCATGCCATATATTTAAGAACTTATGATTTTCAAACCAATCAGTTAATAATAACTGATTTGCTTGTATTCGAAAGGTTGCAGTGGAAATGAATGTTAATGACACAGCTTATTCCAGAGGTTTGCTTAGACATGTTGACAAATAACAACAGTATTTTATTTATTCACAATTCTTACGAGTCTCAGATATRCCTAAACCTGTTCATTAACAGATGGCAGCTGTTCCTTAACAATGCTTCTGGTTGCCAGTGAACTATTTGTACTTGTGAGTCAGTCCTCCAAAAACAACCAAAACCAAAAAAATACCACCCAGAACGCAGTTAGTATTTGCACTTTTGTGTTGTTTGGTTTCATGGCTGATGAGCAGTACTCTTCTCACAACTAGCTTTTTAAAAAAATATTACAAGCCTTTGTATTTCTGTCTTCGTGGGTGTGGTGGTTGGTATTTTTCTAAACTAGGAGCAGAAGGAGGGAAACTCTATTCAACAAAAAAAAGAAAAAAAAGAATTTTTTGCCCTTTTCTGAAGACTGCTATAAAACTAACCATAACTTATGTTCTGCCTACCTCCCAAGAGTGATTGACTACTAAGATTGTTTTAGTATATTAAATAAACATATATCTGCTGAGCAGAGAACAGTCAAAATCCATTTAAGAACTTTCCCTGTGCTGTTGAGAGTAACATTTAATGTTTAACAGCTGGATGTCATTTGAGATGAACATTCAGAAGTAGCAGACATTAATTCTGTCCTTCCTCGATCTCTTTACCTTCGTCTCCTATGGCAAGAAGATTATGGCAACAACATTTTTGAGATTACGCTGTGTGTCCAACTCCTGTGCTCCTAAAGTACCTTTGGAACTTGCTAGCTGATTCTAAACAAATTTGACAGGTCAAACTAAAAGATAATTAAGCTCCTGAGGAGTTCCTTGAAAATAAGGTGCTGGGTGGAGGAGAGGCAGAGTACTCTGCAGAAGGAAAGTCTCCAGCATTAGTTCATACAGTATTAGACAGAGGTGACTACACAGAGAGACTGAAAAATGCTTCGACCAGCCACTCCAGCTGGAGCTTGCATTGTGGATATCCAATTTAATTCACTGCAAGACCCAAATCCATAGGAAATCGGATTTCATTATTGCCAAGGTTCATGGAATTGTTAGTTTGTCCAAAAGATCCCCGGGACTCCAGCAGTGTGCATTCAGTGTTTATTATCCTCAGTCACGCATGGAGCCCCAGGCTTTATTTGCCCTTTATTTATCTTGTACTGACCACAGAATATTAATTTCTTAGTGAGGTTTTTCATAACGCTTGTAATGCTGTATTTTAGATCTATTTTAGATTTTTATCTTCATAACCTTCTTAGTAACATTAGGTAGTATATTCAGCATTGCACACATGGGAACCAAGGTACATAGATTAAAGCAAAGAGGATAAATGGTACCAACTCACTTAGTGCTGGTGCAATGTAGGGCATAATTTTACTACACTATCTTGTTTAATTAAAAAAAAAAGTCTGTTCTGGACATTGAATGAGCCAGATATTCTTCTGGAAACAGTAGCATACAATTAGGTCATGTAAATCAAAACGTAATCTTAAGTTAATCTTGAGTATAGGGGATGAGATTCATCTTAGCATGCAACCTTAGCCAGATAAAATTTACATGACTGGTCTGGTGTGGTTGTCTGGAATCATCTCTATTCAATGAAGAGAGATGCATCTTTTTAGGATAAAATTGTGTTCTGGAGGTGCCTTTCTCTCTCCATTGATCATAGAGGACTCCATATCTCRGCCTATACGGTTTCATATGATTAAAGTTAAATAAATTAAACTCCAGGAGACCAAAGGAATGTTACACACTTGACTTTTACTTCTGGCATTTGCTGCTTCTGCAAGATCTTGACTTTGAAGCCGGGTTGCTCTCTTAAATAGCATTTTTGAGGTGCAACTGTATTAATCCTTACATAGATGTTCTGTAGGGTTGAGGAACCTTAGAGTAACAGCTCAGATGTCTTCTCAAGTTTGTGAAATAACTAATTGCAGTACAACATTGTTATAGTCTATGTGGTATTAACAGAAGAGGGAGTTAGAGACCCACACTTTGCAGTGGGTTAGATGTTTTAGACATTGTGGAATAGCAGGCTTTGGGAGCAAGGACTTCATCCCCATTTCRTGAGGAAGGTGTTCTGCAGCAGTCAGATCCTCTGTGCCTGACGCCATATCCTGTCCTGCTCCTGTCCCTGTCCCCCCAGTGATCGCTTTCCCTGTTAGTACATCCCTAGCTCTTGCTTGATACTGCTTGTGCCCTGTCCTGCCCATTCCTATTGCGAGAAGACTGTCTTGCATTTTGAATAATTTAAATTACAGAATACAGGGAAAATACAGGTCAAGAAAATGGCAGGACTGATCTTAATAACTGAGCTCTCTCTACTGGCAGTCAGGCACAGCAGTCACATGAACGTGGTTGCATGAAGTTCTCTGCCATGCTTTGCTAGTGTTTGTCAACTATCACTGTTAAATATAAACAAAATGATTGCCGTCATTAAGTATGATCATTTTGTCATTAGAGAGAATAAAAATCCCTGGAATTTCAAGAAGTTATAAATTATAGTAACTTCAGTTACAGTCCCTTCTCCTTGTTTCTCTAAAGCCCATAGTTTTCCCACAGGCACTCCAGGTCTGCCTTTCTTGAGGGCATTGAAATGTATAGGGTAAAATTCCTCCAAACCCATAGCGAAACCCACCTCCAAAATAACTAAACCAGTATCAAAATACCAAGAAGTGGTGCCGGAGTAGGTGAGTCCAACTTGGTATGACACTGCTAATCTAAGCAGTTTTCCAGCAAGGAAAGGGCAACTGATCTTAACTAAGATTTGTAACTTTACTCTATTAGAAACCATTCAAAGAGCTTCCCTTATTTTTTGATGGTATTTCCCTTTGTATACCAACTTAGCTTTCTTTCCCTGATTTTTTTTTTAAAAAAAAAAAAGGGCAAAAAACATTTGGCATCTCAGCCATCTCATCACAATTCCTGTGTCTAGAAGTTAGGTATCTGTTGCACACCAGTGATGATACAAACTCTGCTTAGAGCTGGGGAGGAGAGACAGCCAGCTGTGGAGAGCAGTTCATCCTGTCTCATTTTCTCCACTGATTCAGCAGAGAGCTTAAAACCAGCTTAAACAGATGCCTGCCTGTTAGGTGAGACGTCTGCTGTGCTATTTAACAGGAAAAACTAGTATTTGATAGCAGGAGGTTTCAACGTCTTACTAAAATCACTGCAGGGTAGAGCGGCATCTGTGTCTGTGGCGGTATTTTCAAAACCCCACTTTGCCCAAGATGCTGAAGTGGAAATCTGAGCTTCTCGGTACCATGTTGGTTCTTCTCACCTTTTCACACTTTTCTGCTGTTTGTTGGCTGGCTTGTCGGGGAGTGAGTTCCAACAGGCTGAGCTGAAATGTGAGCTGGAAGTGTTAGTGTTCAGGGAGCCCTGAAGAAGGAATGCTGCCCGCCTTGTTCTCGCAAGTGGGAGAGATTTGCATGCCTCCCTGGTGTAATTTCAGGAGAGGAGGGTGCCCCACCTCTTCCAAGGCTCTGCTGAAGTTGAGCACTACGTGGGATTGCTCCTTCAGCGCTTTATGCAGGACTCATAGTATCTCTTCAGGTTATGAATGTGCACTTTTTAAATGTGTGTATAGCACATTTGCTTAAATGAATCCCAGG
This sequence comes from Phoebastria nigripes, assembly GCA_035582835.1. Classification (NCBI taxonomy): domain Eukaryota; kingdom Metazoa; phylum Chordata; class Aves; order Procellariiformes; family Diomedeidae; genus Phoebastria; species Phoebastria nigripes. Next base: position 899,008 of record JAYKAV010001775.1, read on the forward strand.
CCCTTATTTGCTTGATGAAGATCCTGAATGGAACAGTCTTATCAAACTGCAGTGATTCTTAAAGTCCTCAACTTTTAAATGGCTTTTAAAACAAACTGTTACCTCTTCTTTATTTGTGGAGAGGTGTTCTTGTCTTTCTGTCCTGGCTAATTTGTTGATGAGCTACTATCAGATAATGATTTTACAGATTATATGAACCATTTCATTGTCAAATATGTTTCACCATTCTTAATCACTTATAGTACTGAGGATCCTTGCTAAGGATATATGAACAGCTTACTCGCCACCCAAAAGTACTATTAAGTAGTAAAATATTTGCAAATAAGCATCTTCAGTGTTTAAGGAACATGCRAGTTTCTCCCCTTTAACTGAAAGCATGAAGTTAGATATAACCTGCAACACTTTCAAATTACCTGTTTCCTCTAAAGTTAAGTAAGTGAAACCTGAATTCTGAAATTTTTCAAACAGGGATTTTTCTAGAACTCTTTTACTACATAAACAGAATTATTTTCTTCTGAAGAAAAAGCAGGGGTGAAACAAAACCTACTTAGTTTATGTCCACAATAATCAATGCTCAGCATTATTTCTTGGTCTCAATAGAGTGGATTTGAATTTCTTATTGTACCCTTATCTTCCAGAGCTTTTTTTTTTCTCCTCAGAATCTTATCTCTAAACCAGAGTGGTGTCTTGTTCCTTGAGATGACAAGGTTATGGTTGTGTACTTTTGATTCTGCCTTGCTCCTYCTTTTAAAAAGGTCTTCATACCCTACATTTACTGTCTACACTTGAAGACTATGAAATACTGTCTCCACCTAGCACAAATCGTAATGGCTAATGCCTGTACTCAAGCACTTTACACAACTGTGTAAAAAATTAAAACAAATCAGAAGTTATGAAGCAGCATGTTGGAATTTGTGCGAACTCAAGGGTAATAAAAATGTTATGTCTGTTGGTACTTGTCACTCCAACAAAAAAAACAAGTAAAAGTGCACATGCTGTATTTCTTCATACATGATTTATATGTGACTAATGACAATTCCTAAAATCAGTAAGTCACAGTCTTCCAGTACCCTAGAGTCAGAACAGTAAGTGTTAATAATTTTATTGATGACAGGTTCGGCATCCATCCTGAGGTTTAGACACTACGATACCTTTCCTGCCCTCTGCTCCTGCCTCTATCCATCACTTCTGATCCCTTCCCAGGTGTTTAATCTTCTCCCCCAGCAGCGTGCACTGGGGAAGCCTCCCCGGGTCCCTCTGGCCGCAGGGAGGAACGGGCTCAGCCACTCTCTTCATGGGGATGGCCCTGGCACAGGGCAGCCAGCATGCTGGAAGAGCTAAAGCTATGGCTACAGAAGGAAAAAGGAAACAAATTCCATGCATCTTCTGCAGAATTTTAGGTAGTGTTAAATATTCTCAGCCAAAGAGGCATAAGGCTTATTGTGACATGGGGGAACCTTTTATTTTCCCCTCGTTTTGATTCAGCTGAGTAATTTTAGGTGAACCCTTCTGGATGTAGTCAATGTTCAACTACCCTGTGACATTTTATGTGTACGTTCTCAATTCTGAATCATGATTAGCATTGTACTACATGATGCCTTTTTTTCCCTCTTCCTTTTTTTTCCCTGTGCTTTGAATGTCATGAATTCCAGCTTAGATAGCTGTCCTCTCTGGAAGCTTCTCGTTATGTCAGAAATGGCAATGTTTATGGCTGTTGGGTTTGGGTTGAGAGTGAATCCAGTGGTTGCACTTACTTCTGTGTGTATCATTGCATATGTGGTAAACCTGCCAAGAAGCAGGCAGGAGAATGGCAAGTAGAGAAGTTAGGACATTTTTTTTCCTAGGCATGTGACAATATTCTCTATGTCTTTGTGCCTGAGTTCAGGGTTCAGTGTTCATAGTTTTAGAGTACAAGATTGCAACATGTACTCGTACTGTATTGCACAACTGGGTTTGATTGTTTCTCTGGTCAGCACTAATTATCTAGTTGAGTTTATTGCTGAAAGGAAGAGTCCTGGTTTTGCTGATTTTTTTTTTTTTTAAATCTGCTTTTGCAATCAGTACATAAATGTTTTACAAGGGCGGAGTGCTATTTTGATCATTTATCTTGATAAAGACTGAGTTGTTTTCCATTTGGGGRTATTCCTGGTTATTAAATAGAGGCAAGAAAATAGAGAATTTTAGTGAATTTCACAAAACAAGTTAACGTCCTTTATAACAATTAATAGCCTGTGCCTTTTTTTAATGGGTACTGATGTTCTATATTTCCCTATTCCTTTCAACTGGATTTTTGCACCCCATGCTCAATACTTCAAAGATTAGTGTACTTAACTGCAAATTAGTGAAAATTGGTGTAGTCAACAGAAGAACCTGTACATCTAGAACAATTCGTGGGAGTAAAGATTTACAAGGTCAGTTCATATGGTTTGTAGTGTCTCCTCAAAAGACACTTTCTATCATCTGTCACCTTCAGAGTTAGGAGGGATGTTTGAGGCAGCAAAAGAATGTAAATATACCAAGCTGGGACTTGCATAGGCATCAGTCTCCATCTTAATTTATTAGAAAACTGCAATCTATTAATTAAATATTCAAAGGAAAAATATATCCAGTGACCCCACCAAATCTTTTACATATTAAAATATGTGAAAATTCAAGCTTTTCAACTGTTGTGTTCTAGTTATCTTAATTAAGTGTTTGCTTTTGTTTGTTTTACAGAAATCCTGTGTATTATATGACTTAGATGTTGTGGCTCTAAATGAAAGTAAGAAGAGAACCTGCTGTGCATTCTGAAATATTGTTTCTAACTCCATTTTCTCTTCAGAAAATACTAACTATTGCAAAGGAACATACAAGATTTTAAAAGTGAGCCTGTAATCCCAAAACACAGTATTTAGGCATCCTTTGTGTTACACAAACTTTGTTGCCAAATGTTTTGATATGTTTATATTATATTTTCATATTTTTAATGTGAAGTTAAAACAATTATCTGACTTTGGAATTAGTAGATGCATCACAGGGTGACTGCATTTGCATACAAATGTTTGCAGAAATGAAATCTAAGTGTACTAATTTTCTCTTATTAAAAAAAAATTTACCTTGACTTTCTTTTTCTGTGTTATTTATACCAGATGTGTAATATAATGAACACTGACATCATCACACAGGCAACCTTCTGATATATGAAGTCACTTCTGCTATCCCCCAGATAACATCTCTTTACTGCAGTCCCCTAAGATAATTTTCTGGGAATTTTTGGCTTTTTTTCTTTTATACCCATTTCAGAAACATATGTGTTACTTGAATACCCTTGAACAGAGAGGCTGCAAAGGTGAGGGCTGAGAGAAAAGAATAAGCCGTGTACAAGATAAGTATGTTGCTGAACCTTCCTTAGAAGGTAGAAAACATGGAAAAACAGAATGCAGTAATAATTATCTGGCTAGTGTAAACTTTTATCATTCTATAAATAATTCACGCAGGTGTTAGCAGCATACCTGCATTTTCAAATGTTCCTTTTGTTGTAAATGATCACAATATTAAAAGGGTGTGCAGTGCTTGTTGGATATTGTGGGATATTTATGTTATTTTCTTAAAGTATAAATACATCAGGTATCTGATTCTGCTCATTTAGATCTGTTTTATACTGGTATGTAATATCTTTAATTTCAGTGGAGGATATCCGATTTTACTTGAATTTAAATGAGGGCAGAATCAGGATGCCAGTTTCTTTTTGTTTAATCAAAAGGAAAGAGAACACAAATCAAACCTGCAGGACACGCACAAAGCAAACACAAGTTGGGAAATCTGAAGAATTGTGGTGATTATATTGTCTTTTTATTAATTTTTTTTGCCTGGGAGATGTGGTTCTTGCTGTTTATTAAATTTAATTGTTTTATCACCACTTGTGAATGAATAATACCACTGTGCAAAATTGTGTTGTGAGCTATCCCAGCACATCCAGAATAACTAACTCCACTGGCTTATTGTTCTGGAATGTCACTGCCCTCCTGAAATATGCCTGCTTCTTTTTTGAGGGCTGTTTGCAGATTGTCATAATATCAAATTATTATTAAATTTGGTATGAGACAGTGAGCTCAACTGGAAAATGCTTTCTGAAGCACATGGGACCTAATGTGCCTGAGCATACTGCCAGGGTACTGTGCCACTAGGCCATTTAGTACGCTTGCAGAAGGGGTGCGAAAGGATGGGAAGGGCTACATACTGACAGCCGCTCCTGGCTACTCATCATGGCCAGTGACTTAAGCTAGCGTTTAGAGCAAAATCTGAAAACAAGGAACAAAGGATAACCCCTGCCTTAGTTACAACCATAGCAGAGGAAGAAAATAGTGCTGGAAGGGGTTTTGAGAGGCTGTCTAGGTCCTCGTCTTATCTCAGCCTCAGATCAGCTGTCCCTGCTGTACTGCAGGAAGATGTTTAGAGACCTGCAGTGATAGAGACGGCCTCTCTGAGTGGTGTACAGTCCTGACTTAACTGGTTTGGCAAGCAGGAAGTTTCCTAATACCTAACCTAACTGGTACACATGGAAAGCAGGTTCTCCCTTTCCTCTTGACGTAGGTGAACACCTCTGCCTGCCCTCTCTCTTCTCTTTAGGCCAGAGAACTACTGTCCCTTGTACCTTCCCTTGTAGTTTGGGTTTTTGGAATCCTTTGCCATTTTTGTCTCTCTCCTCTCGATACTTTTGAGTTGTTTTTCAGCTATCCTGGAGTGTAGACCTGAAAACTGAGCAGACTATTCCAGTTTAAATAATAACGGCTGGATAGATTAAAATGATTTTTTTGCTATCATCTTACTTACGATACTCCTATTTATGCATTCCAGCATCAGCATAATGCAAGATAGCCTAGCACTGCTCATGATCCGTAATCTCTTTTCTGAAGAACAGCTTTTTTATCCTGGTACATACTTGTGCAGTTGATTATTCCTTTGTATGTGTAGAACCTTCTGTTTCTCCTTATTTGGTGGCATTTCAGTTTCTCCAATCTGCCAAGATCCTTCTGAACTGTAATGCTGTGCTCCAGCGTAGTTGGAGCCTCTTCCTGTAGATACCGTCTCCAAATGTGAGTAAGTGTACTCTGTTCAGTCATCAAAGATGTTGATGAAAGTACTGAATAGTTCTGGATCCAAGACAAATCTCAGTGAAATCCTGTTCAATGTATCCTTTCAGCTTGGGAGTACTAATTATTTCCAAATAATTTTGCACTCGTTTTATATACTTGTCTAGACCATATTTTTTTTTGGTGAAGAGCACATTGTATGAAACCCTGTGATCCTCACTCTTTCTACCCTATCCACGAAGCCTGTTACCATCTGATAGAAGTAGACTAGATTGATCTGGTATTATTTGTTACTGACAAACCCATGCTGATACTTCTCATATCTTTACTTTCTAGGTTCTTGCAAATGGTTGGATTACCTGTTGAAATCTTTTTTTTTTTTTTTTTTTTTGAGTAGAAATTCAGCTAACCAGTTTGTAGAGCTCTTTCCTTCCACCCTTTGAGAGAGATACAATCCTTTTTGAGTTTTCTGGAACCTCCCTCATTCTCTATTGATTTTTGGAGATAATCAATAGCAGCTCTAACATTGCGTGAACCCTAAGGGAGTTTCATCGGGTCCAGTCTATCCAAAAATCTTTAACTTATCTGAGTATTTTCCAGTGTATTTCTTCCTTTTCTCTTCTAAGCTCTTATACTTTTGTCAGTGGTGCTAGTAGTGAAATCACATCTGCCTTCTTAAATTGAGGTTAAAAAAGGCATTAAGGATACTGGGCATCTCAGCATCACCAGTCATTACATGATGATTAAATAGATTTCCCCCTCTATGGAATAACAGACCAATTTTTCCCTCGGTTTTCTTGCTGTGCATCTTTCCAACATCCTTGCTATCTTTTAAATCCAATTTTCTAACATTTTGGGACCTTATCTTTCTCGTTTTGTCCACACATGTTATTTATTCATAATTTAGTAATTTGACGTACTTTCTACTTTCTTGCAGGTCATTGAAGATCTTATGATTCAGCCAAGTTAGTGTCTATTTCGCTTCCTCTCCTTCCTCTGTGTAGATGAAAATTTGCAGTTTTGCCTTCAGCAGTGGATCTCCGATGAACTTTAAGCTGTCCTGAACTCGCAGAAGTTTAGCTACTAGTTCTCTGAGTTTAAGTCTCTATTTAGTTCCTCCTCTTCTTCCTAACAATGAAAATGGATAAGAGGGTCAGGTTGATTCGTAATTTTAATTTCTTCTCTGTATAGCTAATCAGAATTTCAAATACAGGAATTTCTTCTATACATTTTTCCTTCTCGCAGTGTTTTCTACTACTTGTGGCTTAGGTATGATCCAGTCACTGGCCCACCTTAGGGAGATGCAAATATTTAGGTTCCCATGCAATATTTGCAGGATGCCTCACCCCTGCTAGCTGATGCAGCGTGCTTCACCTAACACTCCAGGTAGCATGAGTGCTCTCCTCTTTGCATCTTTTGCTCTCCTGGAGCAAAACAGCTGCCTTTTTCTAAGCATATGCATTGTGGACTACGTTCACAGGAGTGTGCCACTGGGGAAAAACCACCACCCTCACTAGAAAGGACCAAAAAACCTCCCACCAAACTGGAACGCTCTGTGTTTGGAGGCATTTTCCCAACTGGAAAACAGGATGTAAGTTGAGAGCGTTACCTTCATTTAGTTCTCTCCAAAGCTGGCTGGATGATAGTGTCGCACAAATTCCCACAGATGGAATTTTTAGAATAAATAAAGGTTAAATAAGGGATTTGACTGGAAAAAGGAGGACACCTCTTACAGTGAAATAGAAGAGAAAAGGTGAATATTCACACCAGACCCTCAGATCTCTTTAGAATACCTTGCATGAGCAAAGATTGCTTGGATTTTGCCAGTAAGACAGTAATAGCGTTCTCTTTCAAAACATGAGATATACAGACATCAGCTATATCAAATGCATTGTTCTCTTTCCCCTTTCCCCCTCACCACAGAGAAAGGTAGGTATTTAGGATCTGATTCTGAAATGATCACTGCATGTCCTGTTGTTTCCCATTGGACTTGTAAACATATATTATGAAAATCAGGCCTTTCATATAAAGGCAAATCACATGTAGGAAGAAGGAATGCAAATTCATGGGGGTTTTTAAAGAAATACTGACTATGATGGCTTCACATGAAACTTACTGTATAAGGCTCAGAGTTTTATTTGGTGTATGCATACTACAGTGTAAAGCATGTTACCAGATTCATACTAAAATCAGTTTGTTATGAACAGCTCCATTTCAAATGTTAGCATAGATATGAACTGATGATGATCTGAAATGCTTTAAAAATAATTTTATTGGCAACGGAATAAATATATACTAGAGATTTTACAGCCTGTTGCATAAATATGTTGTGAAATCAACATGAAAGTCAATTCAAAATGCATTTAAGAATAATTTCAGGAATTATTCTGAGTCCCCCTGCCACTGCTTATGGTTTTATGGTGACAATTTGCTGTTGATACATAAAGACTGTCTCTGAACGCCGCCTGAAAGGCACATACACAAAAACTAAGATGTTGTGTAACTGAGGCCCTGGTCCTGAGGTGGATCTGCTCACCGGGGTTCCTCTCCAGGTCTGATGGCTTCGTTAGCATTTTGCAGCAGTGGGAGACTCTGGTAAGAAATCACAGTAACGGACTAAGGCGTTGCTAGACATCAGAGAAGTTATTATATCTAAAGTGTTAATTATACATAAGGTGCAGTTAAAACCAGAAATCGTCTGAGATTCATATGTGCTCGTGATTTGAATACTGTGTACGTAATATCAGAAAATACTTCAAGGAGGTTGAGCTATAGTACAGTTAGGACACACAACAAAGTCACCCTAAGAGCTCCAGCGAGACTTTTAAATACTAGTAAGCTTTATGATGTCTCTTTGCCTGGAAATAACTGAATGAAATTTAGATAGTATCTAGAAGTTACATTTTTAAAAAATGCATCTTGTTCCAGTAGGACGGGTGGGAGTGGCTTGGGTTTCCACTGGTTGGAGAGAACACAAACACAGTTATGTGAAGACAGACTTAAAAGCCGTAGGACATCTAAAACCATCTGAAGAATGAAAAAATCTTTAAAGAAAAATCAGCAGTAACTACTTCTGTGTGAAAGATGCATTTCTTCCCAGACAGCAGAAGTGCATGATGTCTGAGAGAAGCATACGCTGCGAGACGGTATCTATCCTGGAATTAATGGTACGCAAGATAGCGTTTAAAAACAATTCTTGACAGATGAGTGCTTCGAGTCCTGGTGAATCCCAGTCTGACCTGATCTGCTTTGCCTTATACACTGCACCAAATAACCTCGTCAAACCTGAGTGAGTTAAAAACATGCTTTTGCTTTCAGTATTTCAACAATAATGCTCTTAGCTGTTATATTACTTTGCACTTCAACAGCTTAATTCACTTAAGTTGTTCAAAGCATTTGGTGAACTTTGTGAAAGGGAAGCTACTTTGAAAAAAAATCCAGTGTCATATTTTTAAAGCTAACTATTCTGGTAGGTAGGATTTAACAGCAGCATGACTGAGTGTAGAGAACAAAGGTTTTTCACAGTGCTGGGAAATCCCAGTGGCAAACTGTGTAGCTAAAGCATGGGCCCACATCAGGATGAGGTTCAAACCAACCCAGATCCATTTAAAGCAAGATAACTTGGGTTTTCTGTAATCCTCTGTGCCGACTGGCTTCCACGGTCTTTGTTTCATCTTGGAGAGCATGGATAAAGTCCCAGACTCTGCAGCAGAGCAGAACAAGAGCGTGTCTGTCAGCCCTCCTCGTGCTCGCGGTGCTGCTGGCACCAGCAGTTACAAAGGCACGCAGCAGCGGCTGGCCCTTCACCAGGCGCGTGAGGAAGGGCGAGCGGCAGGAGAGCTCTTCGTACAACAGCTCTTCCCCGAGCTCTGCCATCTCCAGCAGTCTCAAAGATAGATACCGCGGAAGATGGAGCCTGGAGAGAGATGTTAGCTGTAGATGTTTTCAGTCGTTTTACAAATCACTGAAAGGCACTTTTCTGTTTCTAGTCAACAGTACAGCCTTAAATGTAGCCAAGTTTACTGCAATAAAATAAACAGTTTTGACACAAAAGTGAACAAAATAAACTTAAGCACAGTACAATGCAACCACCCTGGAGTTAGTTTTTCTGGTTTAATTTCCCAGAGTTTCTGCAGTCTGGCAGTCTGGAGATAAAAATGCATAAAAAAATGATAAATAAAATACCTTATGAAGATCATATAAGACTTCATCACAGAAGCCACTTTGAAAAGAGAACTAGTAGTTGATTTTAAATTTTCCCGTGATCTGAAGACCCTTGAATACGCAATATATGTAATACTTGCATGTGCATTAACAATGGTAGAAATAAGTCGAAGATTTTCCTCTAATGTCTATGCACTACTGTTCATACTTTAAGTACCCATCCATGGTTCACAGGTGAAAACTAAAATAATAGATATACAAAGTTGCCATCTAATTGGATTTTTTTTAATGTAGGATGAATTTCACAGGCAAAGATCCTATGCTAAATTAAATAGTGAGAAGACGCAGTGCAACCCGCTTGCTCAAAATTGCTTTGATAAATGAAGTGAGACGCCTTTTGCAGGGAAGCAGCACATGATCTTAAAGGTCTTTTCCAACCTAAATGATTCTGTGATTCTATGATTCTATGTAAATCCATGTGCTCCAAGAGATGCCGGAGTCTCCTACCCGCGCACCGACCTCCGGGCCATTAAACCGCGCTCCCTGCCTCGCCGGGTGCGCTGCCAGGGTCTCCCCGCGGTTCGCGGCGGGGGACACACGACACCTGCGGGGCTCCCGGCGGGGGTCCCCCCGGCGGGGCCCTGCGCGGCGGCGGCGGCGGGCGGGCTGCACGTCGGGCGAGCGGTCGGAGGGTGGAGTGAGAGGGACAGGCTTGGCGGCGGCGGCGCTCCCCGCCGGGCGGGCGGCCCGGCACTTTCCTTTTCGGCGCGGGGAGGAGCGGCAGCTGCGCAGGCGTTGCTCGCACCCTGTTGATTAGTCAGTGCTGGGATGGCGCTTCCTGGGCCAGGCGCGGCGGCGGCGGCGGCGGGCGGCCCCAGCCGGTCCCGGGGGGCGGCGGGAGCAGCAGCAGCAGCAGCAGCAGCAGCAGCAGCAGCAGCAGCAGCAGCAGCAGCAGCAGCAGCAGCCGCCCGGCGGGCCTCCCCTTCTGCCTAGCCCGGCATGTCCCGCGGCGGCTGGCGCTGAGCGAGGCGGGCTCCCTCCGTCCCCTCCCCGCTGGCTGCAGCCCCGCCGGGTGGGAGCACCCCGCTGGCGCTGCCTGTCTGGCTCCCCTCCTTCCCCTCCCCGGGCCGGGAAGATGGACCCCGGACCGCCGCTGGGCTGCAGCCTCAAGGACGTGAAGTGGAGCGCGGTGGCCGTCCCCCTGGACCTGCTCGTCAGCACCTACCGGCTCCCCCAGATCGCCCGGCTGGACAGCGGTGCGTGGGGCGGCGGGCGGCCGGCTCTGCCCGGCGGCTGGCGGGGAGCGGGGCCGGGCGGGCGCTGGGCTGCGGGGCGAGCGGCGGGGGCCGCTCCTGGGGCGGGCTGTCAGGCCCCCGGGTGCACCCCCTTTCCTCCCGCGGCTGGAGGGAGCCGGAGAGCCCCGCGGCTCCCCGGAGTACTTTCCGTGCGGTCCTTACACCGACATCTGCCGTTACCGGGTGTCAGTGCAAGGCTTCGACTTGCATCGGAGTCTGTGTGTTGCTTTGCATCAAAATATCTGAGTAATACCCACCCTCGCCCCCTTACCATGTGTGTCCGGGGGAGCTCGGAGAAGCCTGTTTGCTGTCAGCTGCCTGCCCCTGAGAAATGTCCTCGCAGTCTCAGATTAAAACGTAGAAGGGCAGTCCAGTACTGGAGACCCAATATTGTGATGAAGTGATGCTACACCAAGGCCAAATAAGAAGGGATATTAAATATCCAAGTGGGCTAAATCCCAAATGTCACACTTCACTAAAAAAGCCACGGACCTGTAAAAAGAGGAGTAACGTAAGGAGCCTTTATAGTCTCCAGATAACTTTTTATTACTGTTCACTTGGGTGCTCACCTGCAGTTTCCAAGTCTGCAGCTTTTTGTTTACTCCAGGAAATAAGAAACGAGTCTGACAGAATAGCTATGACAGTTACAGTCTTAGAAAGTAATGTGTCAGCACAGACAACTGGGGAAATATGGGGAATTTTTTATAAAGGCTCAGACAGCTGCTTTATAATAGTGTGTATGTGCATTGCCTGGTAGCTGCATGAAAACTGTCCAACTGTCCCGTCTCTAAGGGAATGCAGAAGATAGCTTACAAGTCAGGAAAAATTTCCAGGCTTTTTAATTCGTTAGCCTGTGGAGTCACCCTGTACTTACACGATGTTATAGTTCTCTTATAAAGTTTTGTACTGATTTGAAAAGTTGAAAATGAGCACAGGCATCATCCTCTCTTACACCATCCCGGTGCAGGTCAAGACCAGGTTTGGTTTATTACTTAGCTGCAGTTCCCATAATGCAGTAATGATTCAAGCCAGGGCTTTTTTGACTTTGTCCCTTGATTGTGCAGTACTTTTCCTATCCCTTGTAGTGCCTCCTCAGAGCTGGCGCTCAGGAGCAGGTTAAAGAAAAGCTTCTTTGCCTTTTTAACTGCAGCTGGCTGTTTTTCATAGAAATGTATGAAAATGTATATTGTCCTGTGAGAATGGCAAAGCTGGTATGTTAAGCAGTAACTCGTGGTAATACCTTCTGTCACTAGAAACAGCTAAGATGGCCTCCAGTCACTGCACTTAAGGCTGTCAATTTACTTGAGATTCCTGGCAGTGATTCAGGCTTTAACAGGATGTATGTATTGATGACTTACTAATTTCCCAATCTCCCCGCTCCTCTTGTCTTGCTTCATTGTAAGGGACCTGGAAGAGCTTTGTGGGTAGGGAAAGTTTATGGGTTTTGAAGCAAGTAATTTTTTTTTTTTTTTGGTCTTGTGTCAGACCTGGTGATGGGAATATCCCGTAATTGTCAGGGAGACGAAGGTGTTGTGGATTTTGTGCAAAGGCTTTTTTGTCTCGTGTGCCACACTTAAAGCATATGCACAGGCAAGTGGATGTAAACAGACCTGAGCTCTTTTGCCCATGCCCTGAGATGGCCAGACACGAGGCAGCTGTTGGTGTCGGTGTCCTGCGAGTAATGGTTCAACCCCACACTAAACCCTGCTAGGAGGCAGGCTCAGGTATAGCACTGCGCTAAGGGCTTTGGGTTGGAGCTGGTTGAGGTCTGGCCAGTTCAGCGTGCAGGCAGAGGCTCTTGGGTCTGCTTTTACCTACTCGTWTGGACATACCTTTTAACTTCTGGGACTACAGATGGCAGACAAATCAATATTTTATAAAGAACACAGATGCCATGGTCTTGGTGGTACGAAGAGAACACTTTTTCTATTTCCAAAGAAGGTTGTCTTGCAATAAGAGAAAGCAACCATGAATCAGCGCGTAGCCTCCTGACGAAGTTGGGAACGTGCAATGTTTGTGGAAATGACTGGAGCACCTGCTGTCCCGGGATGGTTGCTCTGCATCCCTGTCCTTGTCTTGCAAAGCTAACAAGTGGAGCTCTGTCAGAGAATTTCTTGATGCAACATTGAAGAAAATAAATGCAGAGGCCAATCCAAATTTGTGTCATCCAAAGCTCAGGAAGTTTAAGGCTACCTCTGTTAACAAAGTAGCATTTTGTGCCAGTTTTACCAGGATGCAGCTCTTGTCTCCTCCGCACCACTGCAGGTACAGCCTGCAGATACTCGTCAACGGGTCAGGGTTCAGTTGCACAGAAATGGCCTCGTCTCTTCTTTAGGTGCTGAATTCCTCTCCAGATCACTGGAAGCTGCATGTGTTTCGTGCTGTTGGAAGTGAAACCACCTGTAGATGTCTGCCTTCAGTCACCTTTTGATTTTGTGGTTGGCTTCTCTGTCTCTAGCAGCGGGTTGTCTCTGGGCTGGTTGTTTCAGTCATCGTGAGKTTTTGTGAAAGCCAGAATTCGTTTCCTCTGGAGGACCAGTATGTAGAAGAGGATTGAAAAGCTGGGGATGTATTTTCTTCAGAAGATGCCAGCCTTACTGTGTTGTTTCTGTGTTTCTTAATGGAGTTTAGCATTCAGCAGATAATATTCTTAGATGATACCCACACAAGATCTCCAGTTTTTCGCTGTTGCTTCACCTTCAGGCCTTTCAGTCTGAAGGGGGAGAATGGGTATGATGAATGCAGTTTTATTCTCCGAGTTTGGATGTGCAGCTCCTGGAATAACGCCCTTAAGTAGTTCAGTTTGATTTCTTGACAAGATGAAGTTATGAAATATTTATGCACACTAAATTTGGTCCTCTGCTAGGAAGGGAGAGGTTTTCTTGATGGTATGGGATAAAGGAGGAATGGGAGGAAGTAGTCTGTCCTTACAACAAGATATAGTTGGAAGTAGTTAGGCAACAGTGTCTACCTTATCCATCTAGAAATGATAAATATGTCAACTTCTGTTTTTTCAGATGAAATTTTAGGACTGTTTAGTTGTTTTCCAGATCATGCTTTTGGATGCTGTTAAGTCATAAGTCAAGTTTTGTTTGTTTTAATCTGTTCATGTGTTTTAATACTTTGCTGGTGAATATTGTTATATTAATTGAACAAATAGACTGCAAAAATAAAAGCTGTCGCTCTTGAGAGGAAGCAAATGTTTTTTCTACGTTTTTTTTCCCCAACATGTATAAGGGCTTAAATATTTCTAGAGGATAACTCAAATACAAAACTGCTAGAAGAGTGCTAAACACCATACCAAAGAAAATGAATGGACTTTATCTCATGCTGTGGAATTCACTGAGTGGGCTGTTTCAGATGAAAAGAAGCAAGACTCGAAGAGCAAGAGAGGAGCGAGCTTTGTGCTGTGTTTTTCCTGTCCGCGCCCCCCACCATCCTGATCTGCGTTGTCACGGCTGAATCCCACCCCGGTGACACCGAAAGGCTCGTGGGTGGGTGCAGTGGGAAAAAGATTTCGCCCTGGGAACCCGCAGCAGAAAGAGATCTTATCGGAGTGTGGTTGTTGCAACAGGGCAAAAGGTGAGCGTCGCTGGTCTCTGAGAAAACATGGGTGCGCATGAGGCTTGGGTTGGCTGTCTTCAGATCATCAGTAGAAAAGGCCAAAAGCCGAGCTATGACTGTATTTTGTTGCTAGTCCTGAAATGATGTTGCGAGTGATTATCTCAGGGCTTTAAATTTCTGGTAATTATTTTTCTAAGGATAATTTTGGAGGGTAAAAGAGAAATGCTATCAAGGTTAAGATCTGGAAAATACTGCTTTGCATAGAGCTGACCTTCAGGCTGAGTTTTTCTTCGTAAGCTCACTGCTCCCTTCGGACTCCAAGAGTCTGTCACTCTTTTTCTTAGTGGGACTCCCTTTCCCCCAGCTGCTGTTGCTGTGTTTTCACAAGCAAAGAGCAGCCTTTGCTAGTAGGTAGTTTTCACCCGCAGACTGGGTATGAACTGGAAGAGTTCACAGAAATTCACAGCTTGTGTACAAAGACTAAAGTTTCTGGGATTAAGAGGGGATGTGGTCCTCTTGATTTCCCCCCCCAAGGGATAAACATATTTATACATGCTCTGAAAAAGAGGAAGATGTTACRGAAACTGGTGCTCTTGGGATCAAACATAGTGGCACTTGTCCTCAACTCACAGAGAAGCGATTCCCTACTGTGCATGGTGGGGAAACCACGCTGAACTTTTCTGGAAGGGAGACCATGGATTGCGATGAGCTACTGAGACTCCAAAGGAAATTCTTCTCTATGCATTGTAAATGTGTGGTTGTTGTAAGATGAAATGACAGAATTAGCAGCTATAAAGAAAGGGAAAATCTATAAAATAGGTAACAAATTTAAAGGGTGATTTCTTCTTTCTTACCCCTGAGTGAACTCTTGTGAATATCAGCAGTGAGTTCGTGCTGCTATGGCTCCTGGGGATGAAGAGATTTTATTTGCTTATTTATTTATTTTATTTCAGGTTCTTTTTTTCTCTCCCATTTCAAAACTTCATGGTGATGTCCATCTAGCCCAGTGACTTTCAGGGGACCGTTGTTCCCTGCAGCACATTACTGTAGGGCTTATTCCGGTTCCAAATAGCTGGAAACTGAGCACCCTCGCAGCTTATCAAAGAACATCGTACTCAATAGAACAGCGTGGCCATGTACATAATGAAAATTTCGTATTGCGTCACTCTACAAATGTGGGTTATCTATGCAGCTGAACAATACTTTGAAACTACAAAGAGACTTATTCTTTTAAGGTCTGAATGCTGCTATCCGTGCTTTAATTGTCTTGAATGACCTCCTTCTTTCGAGAAGCTAGTGCAGGGTGTCTCAGTAGTCTGCTATTGGATAAGTCTTTAAAAGGAATCGTGGGGGTAGGGCAAAGCTTTCGAGTGAACCAAGAAGGAGGTTTCAGATATGCTCAGACCCTGGGCAGTGGCCGTGATCTGATTGCCCACTCCAGGTGTGGCCGTCTCTTGTGTACTGTGGTGTGGTAGGTGACAGTTCTCATATACTGGGCAGACAGAGAAGTGTCTCTGATTCGAAGGCAAAAATCCTCAAGATATGTTGTATCCACATGGCTTGATTTCTTCCTTACGTGCTGAGCAGCTTTGAAATTCCAACTGTTTATACTGTGTGTTCTGCCCTTAAAGTATAATCTCAGAAGCATCTCTTCCTTGCTTCCTCTTTCCTCCTTTACCTTGTGGTCTGCTGTTTCCATCAAGACAATTGAATGAAAAAGCAATTGACAGGTTGCCACTAACCACTACTCCTGGGTTTTTGTTTTGGTTGTTTTTTTTCTTTTTCCCTGCTGGCAGAGATGTGTTCCAGAAACATTTTAGTGAAAAAGCTTTTAATTCATTTAAAATCTGCAGCTACTGAATGGTGTCTGTGAAGATTATAGTGACCTCCTGGAGATGGAGGCCAGTAACTTGGCAACACCAACTCCCAGGAGTAGCACAGGCTTCCAATGAGGCAGATAAAGAGTTCAGCAGCATACCCGCTTTACACCTAAAAATCCATGAGTTCTTTGAGCTGCTTTCATGTTTGGCAATGATTTAATGTGCAGTACTGTGTACTGCGTGTTCTTTAACCAGTATGCCATTTGCACTACACTGGACCCTTGCTRGTGTGGTAGGGCTGCTCAGATGCAAAATAGTTGCCTTGCTCTTATTTCTTACRTACTTAAAAAAATGTTCATATTCTTTTCTGCCATACAAGGTGTGAAACTTATAGCTCTTTGTTTCAATTTCTAAAGTTTTGACTCTGTTAGGTGAAGCCTTTGTGTACCTACCTGGACAAACTCTTCCTGGATAATTCTGTAGTTCAAGTGTTGGAAGGTGAAACACCATTAGTCTTTTCTTAACTGGAATTCAATGCTATAACTTTWAAATGCATGGACAAAGTCCTAGAGGAAGCTTAATGCCTTGGCTTTTCTCCCCTCCCCCCCATTTAAATTACATGTAGCTTTCAGATAAGGCACAAGATATACATAAAATCAAAGGAATTAAGGTGTCTTGAACAGTTAGTAAAACCCTTAATCTTAAAATAAATGTGGTGTGATGAATCATACGCTGCTGTTGCAAGATATGGTAGTAAGGAATGGTACAAGTCTAGCATAGGAAAGAAGGGTTTTGTTGTTTTATGCTTTGTCTGTAAGTGCTGTTCTGGGACTAGGTGTTCCTGGCTTCGGTTATTACGTGAATTGGCACTCCCTGTAATAGCCCAGCAAAGGCAACTCCAGGGAGTATGCCAAGACGAACTGCTGGAGGATATTGGACAACGTGGTCTGGTGCTCCAGGATTCGATGGAAGTTGTGGGAAGAGCTACAGCGTGTTCCAGTCATTCCAGCAGTGGTGTGTCAGCAGCGAAGGGCATGGGTGTTGCTGTATTTCCTTTTGGCATTAGGAGTAACAAGTTGGTTGGATTAGGGAAGCTTAAGTCTCTCCCCTATAGGAAAATATTCATCATCTTAATGTGGATTGCATATGACTCAAAACCAACCTTCATAAAACCCAGTCAGCCAATATTTCAAGTCTGAAATTTTTGCTTTTAATGGTGCTTCCCTTTGGAACAAGTTTTACATAGCATTTGCGGTCTGCGATTTTCATGCCATTTAACAGTATGAAAAGCTGTGGAGGTAACTTCACTGCACCTTCACCTGTAAGCCAAATCTGCTAATCTGAAGGCCTAGCGCAGAAACGTAAAATTGAGGTGCACAAGCAGATTGAAGAGTGTGTCTTTGCTGAGGATCGGGGCCACGTCTGCTTTGCAGTCTCTGTGGTGGTGTGCACGTCAGCATAAAACTTAATATCGCAGCTTTGCCAGAGCACCTGCACACTGGGCTGAGGCATTGCATCAGCAAGAAGAGCTGCTCTGTCTCAGTATCTCCTGTACTGCTGCTGCACGGTGTATTGCCCCGTCAGGCTCGTTGCTGCATGCTGGGGGGTTGAAATGTCTTCCTGGGGGTAGGGAGGGTTTGGAGTCCAGCCTCCTCATCCCGTAGTTTGCTTTGGTGTTCAGTTTGTGCAAAGGAGCGATCAGAAACTTGGCCTTCAGAAAGAGGTCGGTGGAGTGTCTGTGGGGGATGAGAGAGGTAACTGCATTTAGCTCGTACAAGGCATTAACACCAACAGCTACTGCAGCRGCTGACTGTAAGTGGGAGAAACGAGCATAGAGATGTTATGTTGCAGGTGAGGAGCAAGAATTGCCAAATCCTACAGACGTTCGCAGACCAAGCCCGTTATACGGAGGGAGATGCTCCTGAGCCTGCAAAACGCACACCGAGTGTCTGGGTCAAGCTGCGATGCAGACCCGCAGTGACCAGTGAGAGCTGCTGGAGCTGCGGGTTCGGGGGGTCGGGGGAGCCCTGTGCCAGGGGCCACAGCGTACGCACGCTCAGGCGAGAGCTGGTGTGCTCTCAGCAGAGGAGTGGATGGTGATTTTACCACGAAAAGTAGCAAATCTTGTTGTGGCGGGGGAGGTGCAAACCTTTAGGAAATGCGAAATTGTTTGCAAAGTGCCCTTTTTGTTTGTTGTCTTTCTCTTTCCTGGTGTTACAACTGGTGCAAGTTGTAATCACGGAGAAGTCGGACTCGTGCGTGTTTCCTTGGCCTGGGAGGATGTTGCTGGGCTCCTGAAGAGAAGCAAGGATAAAGATTTAAATACAGTCTCAGAGGCTGGAAGATGCCCGAGAGCTCAGCCTGATGAAGTTGATACTGGAATTGCCTCATGCCAGGGCTGAACCTTAGTGACTCAAATGTAAATATTAGGTAAAACACAACATGCTGCAATCGTATTTGTGAAACGAGCAGGGGAAACCTTTCTTGCAGAGTGGTGGCAGCGAGGAAGTTGGGGAGTTTCTCCTTACAGTCAGAGCTGGGGGAGCGGGAAGAAAAGCTGAGTAAGGGACTAAAAGCCCCCTTCGACAGGCCAGCGCACGCCACGCGCTGCTCTGCTTGCTGTCGCTGCGCCTTCATGGCAAAACGTGTACCTGGCGCGGGTGAGGACGTAGCTTGGTGGGCAGCAGGTTTCCAGGGAAAGGCTGGGGGGCTGCAGCCGCCGGCTGGGGGAGCCCCAGGCACTGGCCGGGGTGCAGCGCAGGGGCGTGCGTCTTCCAAAGGCGAGGTGTTGGATGCGAGGCTGTGCGGGGACGTGGTTCCCCTCTGCAAGAAGGATATGGGCTAGTTGGAGAGAATCTAGAGATTAACCACCCTAAACTGCTTATTCACTCTGTCCTGRAGGGAGAGACTGGGTGCCCAAGACCGACCCGAGGGTGCGAGCGGAGGAAGGTCCCTGTGGGTACCCTAAGCAGTCATTTCAAAATTGTGCCCGCTGGCCTTACCCGAGCGTCCCCCCCTCGCCGTGCTGCCAGGGCTGCTGCTGAGCGCTGAAGCGAGCTGGGCTGCCGGGCTGAAACAGAGCACGCTCGCCTTGCAGCTGGGTTTGTAAGAGTCATACAGTCTAAGTACTCAGTTACTAAATTACTTCCAGGAACTATTTCAAAGTAATCCGCAAATGCTCGGATACCCCCTCCCATGTGTTTGTTTTTCTGTTTGCAGCTTTTTTTTTGTTGTTATTCCAACTGGCAATTTTACTTATTTGCCCCACTAAAAGCAAGCACTGCCTATTCTTGTTGCTTCCTGGCACCTCACCATTTTGGAGATGAAAGAGGGAAGATTGGGGTGGGAAGATGAAGGAAACTTTTTATCTAAGAGGGGTGGAAAAAAGGCACGTGCACAGATCTTTTCTTCTTGTCCAGCTTTCCTGTTGCGTCTTTCAGTGGGTCCCTTCAGGGCATGGTTGGATTCAAGGAGCCCTTGGCTCCAGTCTGCGTCATTCAGTCCATCCCCCAGGCTACTGTCCTGCACTTGTGGGCTTCCAGTAGGTGTTGCTGGAAATCGGAGTGTTTCTTGGACCAGACAGCAGCATGATGTTTGGCTGTGCGTGTACGAGGAGTGACAGCTGTGGATGTGCTACCAGAGGTGAGAAAGCAAGGAGGGAAAGTTATTTCAGACACTTCTAGAGACTTGAAAGTTTCTGGTCACTGAGACCAGAAATTGGAACTGCAACTCATTGCTGTTGGGGGGAGACAGGTGTTCTGGGCTTCGCTGCAGACAGGTGGTTTGTATCAGTGCAGATAACATGGGGTCTCCCTCTGTGGAGCCTTACACTTTGCTGTTGACACGCTGTTTGGTTTAACTTCAGTAAAGGGAGCTTTGCTGGCAGGACTCAAGTGTGAATTAGTAGGCTTTGCATGTAATGCTTCCCTTTGTCAGCCAGCACCGACTGCTTGCTTGACTTGCAGAAAGTGAGTGGAGATGCTGTGTATTTGTAAGAATAATAGTAATCCTTGTCCATTTGTTACATGATGGGACCAGCTGGAAGGAGAATCTTACGTGTATATCCTTGTTGGAAGACTGGTTTCCAAAACATTAAATTGTTCCTRCTTCTTTCTTAACAGTTTTGTTCAGGCTTCTCTTTATTAAAAGGTCAAAATGCCCCTTTTCCTCTTTGAAGGGGGCCATAACCACACACATTGGGAAATACCTAAGATCTTACCTGAGTTGCRTTTATGTAATTTCATTATGGTCCAACTTTTTTTCTGTCAGTCTCCGAATGTGAAGCTACATTATACTTATAGCAGGAAAATATAGAAAGCATTGGTGCGTATATAACTCAGAGAGATGATAGGGTTCCATACGAAAATACAAAATGTGACTAGTTACACGTGTGTTATTGCAGTCACCAAACCCGGATGTGGCTGAAGACAAACAGCAAAGCTGGAGCACCACTGCAGTAGGTTGTATGTAGGGCAAGCTGGAGGAAAAGATAATTTCTGTTGCATGTTTTATGGGTTGCATTGTCAAACATCATTTGGGTTCCTGTCAATATATAACAAAATACGTTAAGACCAAATGGCCTGTGGGCAAAGATAAATGTGCCCTCAAGGGGAAAGTGAGGCATGACGGGCTTTTCTTCACTCTGTGTTCCGCATGCTGCTCACCAAAAGTAGAAGCTTTCCTCTTCACAGGAGGGGTTTTATTTTTTTCTTTTTGTGCCTTCTTAAGATGATAAAAATATTATCAAAGGGATGTTATTCACTTATCCCTTATGTTTTATTAAAATCAAAGCCATTCTTTTTATACCTTACAGTTTAAGTGTAGATTTCTCTGAAACAATGGAAATAAATTGCATTCAGGATTAGGACTGTTCTTGATCAGAAAAGAATTAGGCACAGCTTTGACTGCATTCCTCTTGTTAGTATTCCCATATTGCTCAGATACTCTTACTGTACCAGGATGTAACCAAACCAAACAGGTGCCTAATTACAGTTGAACATCCAAAATTTCTGTGCGTGTCTGCGGTCAGCCCGTGTTTGAAGAGGCATTACCCTCTTATTAGCGATATTTGAATTTTTCCAGGTTCAGCAGGAGGGGTAGGATGGACATAGCTAAAATGCAAAGGCAATGGCAGCCCCAACAAGCGGGTGCCGTGCGTGCACAGTCAATTAGTGCCTGCACGGTCTCCGAGGGCGCGGGGAGATGGGCCAGGCCACTGGGCAAGCAGCCAGGTGGCAACCTGACTTCAGAGCAGAGCTGAACTTTTGCTCACTTCCAGCTGTTTTTATTCCACCCTTAACCTGGGCTGCAAAAAAATCAGAGACAAATTAAAGTGTAATGATGAGTTCTTTCAAAGCCAAAGAAAACTATGCTTGAGCAGCTCCTGCATTTGGGCTACTTTATTTTTAATTGGGAGCTTGTCCAAGATGCCCCAAGTTCAAACAGGGATCACTGCTGTACAACACAAAGCAGCATAGTGTCTCTTTAGGACTTGGGATATATAATGAGAGGACTGAGCATGTTTACTTGGATGCTATTTTAAAATATCATCTAATTATAAATAACTGTCAATGAGAGCTCCCCAGCTCTCATGCTGTGCCCAGGAAAAGTCTGAATGAATAGGCTGCTTTTCTGTCTGCCAGGGCAATCTAGAATCAAATTCTAGGTCTTAAATCCATGAGGTTGGTAGGGTTAAAATTTTCTTCATCGGCACCCTGAATCTGGGGAGCTTTAACTTCCCTGACCAGACTCCCAACCATTGCACGTGGGGAGAGGTGACTTCTGCAGCAGCTAAGGTGCGCAGCCGCCTTCAGTTTTATCAATTAAAGCAACCATTCTGTATCTGTGCTTGGAAATAAATAGGAAGCCAGTAAAACCATGTAGTGCAATGCTAAATGCTGACCTCCCACCTCGAAGTATTAAGCTTCTCCAACTAGGCACCTGATGCTAAACAGGCACTTGGAAGTGTATCATCCAGTGGACCTCACAATGTTTATAGATGCATCTGAGCAGGAGCTTTCTAGCATGAGGAATGCTTGCCTCTAATGAAAGAAAACCTCGGCTCTCTTAATGAAGTATTTAAAGGAGCTGATTTAGATGGCAGCAGGCTGCTCAGAAGTCTCATTACTGCTGTGTTTTTCTTTTGGTCAGGTAGTGCTGTCATTCTCTTTATCCATACCTATCAGACTGCTTATGAAAGCTACTCTTTGGATTCCTCATTTCTGAACCTGGTGCCTTGATTGCAAAGGGCAAATAAATATTTTAAATCTTTTTTTTTTTTTTCCCCTGACTTTGGCCATGAGAATTCAAAATGGAAAATAAACTAAACATAAGACTGACATAATTCCTTTCTCTCCCTCTCTACGGTAACACTAAACTAGACTGGAATGTCTCTTGCATGCAATGAAAAGTTATTTAGCTTTCTCCTTCTCAATATTTCTAACCTGTGATCATTTTAAGTGTAGTTAAACTTGGCGTTCTTTGCTCTTATTTGTAAAGCTTCAGATTTGTGATCTTAGGTGATCAGACCAGAAACCAGAAAACTTTCTTCCATAAGAATCTCAGTTTTCAATTAATTGAGTGATTCTAAGATTTTTTTTAAATTTTTTTTTCCTTCAAATATAAGCTACCATGATAAATAGTTGGCACTATTCAACATATTGCAGGGTATCGGAGTAGTTTAAAGAATTGCTGAGACTTTCTAGGGTGGTTTGTAAGTAACCATGGTGATTGACTGTTCTGTCGGCTCAATCTTACAGCTAAATCTGTTGTGAGGATAGAGCAAATCTGCAGTTACATCTGATGATGCTCAGCATTAATAAGAATAGTAATTACAATAGCAGCAGAAAGTTACTGTGTTTTGGAATGCAAATGTTAAGATGTTGTTGTACTGAGTGTTTTTTTTCCCTTGTGTGGGGGTGGAGAGCAGTCTGTGTTGAAAGATGTGTTTTGGCTTGTTTGGCTTGAGTTCATAAAAAGTAAGGTTTCTCATTCTGGGATGTTTGTTCTGAAGGCTTGAAACAAACACAAACAAAGCTCAATGAAATCTGTGTTGTTACTCTTCTCCCCCCCCCCCCCCCCCCAGTTTTCTTATGAACACAAAGAAAGCAAGATGCCAAGGTTCAAACTGTGAGATTGCTAAAGTCAGCAGAGCATTTACCATCAGTGGCAGTGGCACCAGAATTCCACTTAGTGTTTATTTAAAATATTTGTGCTCCTCTTCCCTGCAGTAGGTCAAACAGGTTTTTTTGAAGACTTGTTGAGATGCTGTCTCTGTGTATTTGCAGCTAGAGAAAAGCTTGTCTTGGAACAAACTGGATTTTTCAGTGGATTAATCTGTCCCATAGCCTTGTAACAAGATTATGGTTTATGCTGATTTGTTGCAACAGTACTGGTATATCCAGTCATTCCAATAGCAAAATGCTAATTGTAAAGAAATAAATCTGTCTTCTTGCTGGCAGGCATAAAAAGAATAGGGGGATGGGAATCTCTGCTCTCTTGTTAGGTATTAGTGGGTGATAGCTTGAGTTCAGAATCAGTTGGACTGAAGCAATTTGATTGTATCAGGCTTTTGCAGAGGGATTGGAAATTGCAGAAGTAAAGCCTTATCTCCTTTCTCTTGATTGTGAAATATTTAATGGTCACCCAGAGCAAAGTTTGATCACAGTACTGTGAGGCTGAAGGATTACATCAATGCACGAAGTACTGCAAGTAGTGATGTTAGGCAGTCTGAGGGGGATGCTGTCCTTGCCCCTTTCTCGCTAAGCAGGTAGGGTCAGTGAAGCAAACTGGATGCCCTGTTGTTTAGACATGACTGAAAATTGTTGCAGCGTGGCCAACCGTAGCCAACAACAGTTGTGTTTCATCCAAGGAAAAAGGTGTACGGTGCGGAGAGGCTTAATCTTGGACAAACTATTTCTTGGGTAGATGCATCTTGCCCAGCTCTTCCTGAAGCTGCGAGAAGATTCAGTTTCTCTCCCTCCACCATCCAAGGCTGAGACAAGTGTAATTGCTGGTAATGGACCTTGCTGCAGACGAGCAGTTTCGGGCAGCTGAGTGTCTCAGTCTGGGCTGGACAGGGTTGGATGATTCTCCTGGGCGTCTCCTACATGGTCTCTGCAGCGAAGTACCAAAGAGGCGGTCYGAAACTCTTGGTGAGTTTGTGAGGCACAACCTGAGATGTCTTCGATGCCTGGGCTCTCCTGTGGCTCAAATAAAAAATAAAAATATATAAAAAAAAAAAAGCGGCACTTTTTTGTTTTTAAAAACTCTTTTGTAATATAAAAAGCAACTCTGAAGACCAACTGGTTGAATCTTAATTTGAGAGACAGCACACAAGATTTTTCAACTAATTTTGCCTGATCTTCCTTGCTTTAGTTGCGACTTTTTCTCTTTTCTTGCTTTCAGCAAAGGAAGGAAGAATATAAGTTGTCTTAAAATCAAAATGAGTATGAATCCTTATGCTGTCAGGGGAAGCCTTTCATCCACTGAAAGATGTGGAGTCTATGCAGTTGATGGAAGGTCAAGTCAATATTACTTTAGATTTCTTTGGAGAGAGAGGYGTTTGATTGCAGTTTGAATCATGACAGAAATACTGGTTGATCCAGATAATAGGAACCAGCACAAATGAACGTACTGCAGGAATGGAACAATTAAACAGAAGTACATATTTAAAACTACTTGGGAAATTGTTTGAGAAGGAAGAAGGGAAACTGAAAAGTGAGGTTGATTATCAACAGTCCTACATATAACTGCAATTTTTATTCCAGGTCTTTGTGTTGCAAGCTCAAAAGGTTGTGTAGCTGGGGACAGAGCCCTCTGCTTTCATCTTTTCCACCACGTTCAGACACAGACAGTCAGATGAGGCCACTGTCAGGCTTTCCTAATGAATCTGCCCACTTAAAATGTAGTGTACTAAATTTTTAATTTAATAGCCCCGGGATGTTTAAATTTTAACGTGGGTTGRGTTTTTTTTCCATCTTGCTCCTAGAAACTACAATATTTGCTCCTAGAAATTACAATATTTACCCTTTTAACTCACTGGTAGTCTGTATTTAGACTTTGCATGATACACCCCCATGCAAGTTGTTTTGCTTTTCTTTAAACAAGGAAGTTTGTCTGATCAACTAGATAATTTTTTTTTTTTTTTTAATCAGCCTTTTTTTTGTGTCTGTATGGAATGACAAAGTGAGACTGATAACATGGAAAGGCTTTCAAAGCAGGTTTTTCTTTGGTAGTCGTAGTGTTTTCTACAATTACATGCTGTTTTTACTTCTCTYCCATTAGGCATTTTATGGAAGAGGAACCCTTCCAAGCATCTGTTCAGTCATAGTGACAAATCATAAAATTTTCAATCCTTGTAGATCCAGTGTTCATTAATGTTGCTACAAGTGGGGTTCTTCATGTAACAAAATTTTTCTGGGGTTTTCTTTCCTTCCTTTTTTAAGGAACGTTACAAGGATRTGAATTTTTTCCATACAAATTCCAGTTGCTACTTCAAACTGGAAAATTCAGATGTTGTTCTCCTCCTAATGAACTTTTTCATCTGACCTACATCATAGACCAGTGCAAGTTTTATTTTTGCAGAAGAAATAGCACTGGCAGGCTGAACAGCTGATTGAGATTTGACTCAGTAACCAAGTACTGTGCCAAAGCTTAAGCAAGCAAACCACTCTAATTTAATATTTATTAGTCTTTGACATTCATTGAGGTATGTCTCCATCGATAAATACCCAACAGATACTCTGGAGTATGATGCAGCATGCAGAAAACAAAAGGTTTGACTTCCTCCCTCCACCCTCCCTCAGAGTTCATATAGAAGTCATTTGTCATGAGGAGAGGTTGCATGACCTGCTAAATAATAAAAAAATAAAATTGTCCTAATTTGAATATTCAGACTTAACAAGAACTTTGTGTTTCTTCCCCCAAAATGTAAATTCCAAGTTCAGCATTATAAAAGAAGAAAGCTTTAAGTATTAGTGAAATGATCTGTAGGAGAAGAGGCACCTGTCCTGCCAGCGAGATGTTGCTGCGGTAATACGACTGAGTGCTGGAGGTGAAGGATTGTATGTTGATAGCATTGTGGTAGATGGGAAGTCGGATGGAAGCTGTCCTGTGCACTGTTGCAGGTCCAGTCTGCCTGAAACAGCAAAACCACTMGATGACTTCAGATGAAGTCCGTGCTTCTAAGGGAAAAAGGGCACTTGCCCACTTGTTTCTTTCCTCCCCTTGATGACAACTGCTGTCATATGGTCATGTATGACAGCACTGCAGGTATTTGATTAACAAATAGAATATAGTAGGTTCGTCTTCTACTGAGTTGTCACATACTCATTTCTTTTGTTTCTCCTCCACTGCATGTATTAAAACCAGAGAGGGTTATTTAAGAGCGCAGTCTTGTCCCCTAAGTGAAAGAATTCATACTGCTCTTTGAATTCAGACTGCAATAAAAATAGATGCTAAGCCTCAAAAATAGTGGAAAATTGACTACTTGGAGTTCTCTTCCAGTTCTGCCCATGCTAACAGTTTGGGGGTTTTTTGTGTATGTTTTTCAAAGAACTTGTACTCTTACTAACATAAAAGCAACATACTCAGTGCAGTGCTTCTTGAGTGCTAGTGATGCTTCCATGTGTCCCTGCATCAAATGAGACCAAATTGAAGTTAACAGTGAARAATCTTTGTGATGCAGCCTGACGTACACCTAGATCTTTTTTGGCTTACTTGTTTTGTATGGAACAAGGAGTTGCTGTCTGCTGGTTTTTTTGTGGACGGTTACACCTTGTTTTTTGTTGTCTTGTATTTCAAGAGATCAGAAGCCCAAACAACCAACTGGCTGAACAAGAACCAAAGCGTTGGGAGCTGTTTGAAGATTGTGTAAAGGATGAGCCCACCAGTGAAAGGAAACACAGATTCCCAGATGAGAATGGCCCTGAGTTATGATTGATTTTTTTTTTTTTTTTTTTAAAGGCAAAAGGATGCTGTGGTACCCAGCCTGGTTTTAACACCTGGCAATACCACAAAGGCTACCTTGGAAAGGCTGGAGGTACCTGTGATGCTCACGGACCCTCGTTGCCAAGGAGACTGAAGTTAGTGGGTGCAACGCCCGCAGTTAGTAGGTGCTCGCTGTGCACAGCTGGGTGTTTCTGACCTGTGTGCGGTCTTCAGGTGTGCAGTCTCATCAGCACTAGGCCCTGGGCTCCCCATTTTTAGATGGGAAACCCTCAGCTTTTGTGCTGAGAGGAGGCCTTGGCTTCAGCTTTTACCTGCTGTGAATCTTCCAGTAAGTTGAAACTGAATTAATCTTAAGGTGTTACCTCTGTGGGAGCTATGTGAGTAGCAAACGTTTGCAGAAACACAAGCTGGCCTTTCCAAAAAACAGACAG
Source organism: Phoebastria nigripes (assembly GCA_035582835.1). NCBI lineage: Eukaryota > Metazoa > Chordata > Aves > Procellariiformes > Diomedeidae > Phoebastria > Phoebastria nigripes. Next base: position 926,304 of record JAYKAV010001775.1, read on the forward strand.
CTTTTATTATTTGACTGGTGTACAGTGTTTTAGATTCCTTCTTTTGGAGTGGAAAAGCAGCGCTGGCATTTATATTTGTGCTAGTGGGGTGACCTCCCTCTGACCTGAAACATCTCTTCAGACAGAGCCATGAAATCCATGAAGTCTTGATTTTTTTTTTTTAACAATAGATTATAACTTCATTTCACACTGGCTGGGGCTGTGCTTTGTTTTTCGTGATGCTGTAGGATAATGCTAAGGTGTATCTTAATGCATGGCTTGCTTGGTCCTCAGCCAGGGAAAGTCCAGTGAAGCTGCATGTCCAGTGAAGCAGATACTGTGTAAGTAAGGCTCCTCAGTGCGATGATAGCGTGATAAATAAGTAAGAACCTCACTTCTTTCTTTTTTCTGGCTTCTAATCATTCTGCTTTCTTAGCTTCCAGTTGTTGCAAAATAAACCTTGGTTGCTAGTCTTCCCTTGTAACACTAGCCACATGCTGACAGTTCTTCATAGTTATTTCACAGCAGACGTGCTCACCTGACCAGGCAGCCGCTTCTTTTTGCTCTTCCACAAATTAACTCTTCATTCCTAGCAAATGTTAGTGCAAGTTTGAGTAGGGATGAAGTTGAAGTTATTAATTTGTGTGGTTTTGTAGGTACCTGGCAGAGCACCCACTGAAATGATTTTTAATGTTGCTGAGATTTTCCTATGTTATGTGATTGTGGAACATAGATGGAATAATTAAACTCACCACCTACTTAACTGACCAAGGCAGGCTGGGGGATGCACTTAATTGTACGACATCTGTTACCTGCATGCAGATGGTGTTCAGACTTAATGAAAACACATGGCCCAAAGTCTTGATGAGTTTTCCCTGGGGTTTCGCAGGCATCTTCTTCACCAGCTATTTCACAAAAGCCATCTTAAGTTTCTCGTGAGCTCCTAGCTTTTTTCTGTAAGCCTTTTTGTTCCAGGAAGAGCAAATTCTGCATGCTTGAACTGATGTGCAAGGGACAGCATTAAGCTCACTTTACAGTCTTCTGTGATGAATGAGATGAGAGGAATGTCTCCGTAACCATCTTCCTGGCAGGAGGAGATGGTATCTAGTTCATCTGGCGTGTGTAAATGGTATCTGTTACGTTGCTGGAACCTTGCATGCGACTTCTGCTCTTTCTCTGAATTGCTTGTTACCTACTATTTTAATGTCTCCAGACGCAAAGCTTATGCTTTAAGGCAGTGATGCAAACTCTTAGCCAAGATGACAAAGTGTGTGGCATTATAAAGCGTTTATATTCCTGTAGATCGCTGCTTATTTTTAGCAGTGTAGTTTCTGTGAGTGAATGAGTCATGTTGGTCTGCACATTTTGCAGTGACTTGAATGTTAGTTTCTCAATACTAGGAGGAGAACCTTAAAAGTGTTTTGTTTTGTTTTTCCCATTTCTTTCATGATTTTTCTTTAGTGGTTGGTGTTGAAAAGTCATTGCTGTCTTTGGCAAACCAGAATATGTGGAACCTGTGTGAGTTTTCATTTATGGACCGTAACAGGCCAAGCTTTAATTGTTGATCCAGAAGAAGGTGGGAGTGCTCAGACCCTTCAAAACTGGAGTGGTCTTCAGTTGTTCTCCTGAGGCTTTACTCCAGGCATTTGGAAATTGTGAAATGCTAAACTAAATAAAAGTGTGCATCTTTAGAAAGTAAGTGGTGGCAACAACCTGCAGGGAGGTCAATGCTTACTTCAAAAGAAATGAGCTTCCTTCTGTGCTGCAGCATTGCCATATATAAACTCAATCCCTGTGCATAGCCAACTACTGTTTTCTCATCTGGTTCTGAAAAGCTGCACATGAGGACAGAAATTCATCTCTGAACTTGTAGATTTAGGTATCCTGCTCCCAGTCTTGCTACAGTTTTTAACTGTTAATTTGAGATTGGAGTGTTTACAATGACAGAGCCAAGATTTGGCAAATGTGGGTGATCCAGTTTTGGAACTGGAAAGAAGTATTAGAGAAGTATTGGCATGTAATGTAGGTGGTGTTTAATAAGCATGGGAATCTTGATTAAGTAATTACTTTTTTTTTTTTAAACTGTATCAACGTGAACAATTTTCCTTTTGGGGTCAGTGTTCCCTCTGCAATTGCCCTTGAACAATAGTGGGCTTTGCAATATCTGTAGTTTTTCGGAATTGTATGGAAATGGATCATGTAATTAAAAAAATGGTAATACATCTTATTTACAACGAACACATGAATAGCTGTTGCAGTGCTGCTTCGGTGGTACATGATGAAGTAGCCCAAGTACTGGTTGTGGTCAGAGCACTCATAGGAGGACAGCTTGTGTAGGAACATACCGGCTAACTTTTCAGTTCAGAGGTGTGAGGCTTTTATTGTCAGGCAAGGATGGGCGTTGAAGCTTTATTTAGGGCTTAGGCGCTGTTAGGGAATCATGGGTTTCTTAGTCTCAGGCATTATTATGAATAAACTTGACTCATATTTTGGAAAGAGGTAGGCAACTTGGGGAAGGGTGGGGAATTGCATGTGATAGTTCATTGCTTCTCTGACTTTTATTTGGGGGAAAAAAACAACACAAGTATTTGCCTGTAGATTCTTTGTAGTGGTTTAATTATATTGCAGGCATGTGGGGCGGGGAGGAGAGGATGAGAAGATAGAGCTAATCCATATTTGATCATAAGAGACAAAACTGTTACTAAAGATGAGTGGCCTGCGTTCTCTGTTTTCTCATAGCGTCTGATTTTTGTGTAAGCAGCAGTGTAGGAGTATGTTGAATAGGTGAGAACCGAGTTGCATAGTTGGTGGATGTGAGGACTGCCGAGTTCTCTCCCACATAGTTAAAATGTGATTAATGACAGGCTTGCATAACTTGTGCTACTGAGGCAGGGGAAGAAATCAGATTGGATATGTGTGGCTGTTTTACAAGCTAGGGTTGGCTGAGAAGAGCGTAAAGGTCCAAGTCTGGGCTGTGCTTGGGCTGGGAGCTGAGTCGTGTAGCTAGGGTCAGAGGTGTCTCCTGCCTGAAAGGTCCTCCTCTCCAGGAGGAGACTGCTTTAAAGGCAGTGAGCAAGTCTTACGGGGGGGACAGACTAGAAGAAGACAGAAGAAAGAAGAGAGTATGTATTGCCATGTTCTGTTGTCCTCGGTCACGTTTGACTCTTCCTTGTATTTCCTCCCGTAGCATGGAGGCCATCATTAGCCAGGTGTTTTTGCGACTCCCTTTGGTGACAAGGAGCCTCTTCCCATAAAGCAGCCCCAGGAATCCGGCTCGCCCATGGTTAGGAAAGATCGGGGCTTGGTAAGGACAGACCTGCCTGTTGTGAGGGAGCCGGAGGGACCGTGAACTCCCCATTGCATCTGTTCCACCTTCTCTCCTCGGCTCAATCTCCCGTGGCAAAGCACAAAATTCGTTTCCAATGTAATCGGTTGGAGCAAATAATTGGTGTAACAAGAATTGTGGTTTCCAAGGTTCTGTTTTAAAAAATACAGCTACTTCCAGCTGCAGACTTAATTACGTAGTCACTCTTGGGCCTGCCTTAGTAATCTCTTTTTACACGCACCTGTCCCACCCAGTTTTAGTGGAGTAACCACTTAAACAGATCGTGGCATGTGAGCCATGACTGGAAGCACCTTTTCATAATGGGTGTCTTTATTTTCCTGAGAATGTCTTTCTCAGACTCTTTGAGGGTGACCCATAYTGTAATTATTTCCCTGCAATCCTGGATATAGAATCCAGCCTTCCTTTAGGTAACATTCTGAAATTATACCTACAGATTGTAAGGCAGAGAAAAAGCATACCAGAGATGCTTTGTATTTTCTTCAGAATTTGTTTACCACTGTCAGTGAAACTGGCAAAATACTAGTTCTTCCCTTAGGTGTCACTGGTTTTATTTTGTTGTGGGATGGAATAATTACTTGTTGCCATGGATTATAGAAAGCATGAGGGTAACTCTCTGAACTGAAACATGAGTTTCAAATAACACCCTATATTATTATTATTATTATTATTATTACGTTTTCCCCCAAAATTGTAAACCTCTGTTGCAGCAAGCTGAAGATAATTTTTATACGTATTAGGAGTTGCCCTGTGAGCAGAAAACAGGAGATGCTCAAGGTCAGATGATTTGGTAAAATTTAGCAAGTGCATGACTCCTCTAGCAAATACGTCTGAATTTCCTTCAAGATATGGATGGGACCAGAGAGTTCTCCGGTGCTGCATGGCAGTTTTGCCACTCTTCCCTCGGCTTTCCGAGGTCCCTTCTCCCTGCACACTGTGGGTGGAGGGGTGGTGCTTCCCAGGGAGCAGGAACTGGAGTTAAGCAGCCTGTCTGCCTGGCTGAACGTGGTCCAAGGAGCACCTGGAAACCAGTTCTTGAAATGTCCTGCTTACCTGGAAGCTACTTTCTGYGCTGTGAAAAAGAAGGAAACCTGGAAATGGTACCTTCATAGGAGCAAGAATAACTGGTACTAAGAAGCTCTGTATACCTTTTTTTTTTTGTTCCCCCTCTACACCCCCATAACAGCAGTTTATCCACAGTTATAAGTTAAAGCCCCAAATGTGCAAAACAGGAACTTTTTTTTAAGGTTTAACAGGCAGTGGGACAGCAGACCCAGGGAAGTCCATCTCTCGGACTCTGCGGGTTGGGGCGGGTCTCTCCCTTGTTTAGCCAAATCCAAGTTTATGGAGGAAACAAGCAGAATCCTGTGGCCRGAGAGTGTCGAAGCAGATGGTCGTAATGGTCTCTTCTGATTTAAAATCTAACAATTCCCACACACACCAGTTGCTGCGTTTTGAATCGTGTAGGAGGGAGCTTTCTGATAGAATGGGAGCATAAAATCAGGCAGGAATGGGGTGTGTAGTAGCCGTTGCCTACGGTGGAAAAGATTGCCTGGTATGGGCAAAAAAAAGCTCAATGGGAAGTATCTCTCCTCTGCAGAGATTGAACAGGGGAAATGTCTGCTGCCCCAGGCTGAGGAAAGTCTCATTCTTCCACTGACTTTCAAGAATATCAGAGGACAGTGAAGAGAAAGTGCAGTTTGTTGTACTAGCTGAAGGGGATGGGTTTTGTCCAAACTTGATTCCAGGGCTAAACTACTTGCTTTATTTTTGGCTGTAACTGCAGAGGGCTGGTGGGAGAAAAGGAAAATGAAATTTAAAGCTTCATTGTTCTTGGCCCATGTTTAGTGTCTACTAAGTGTTCCTGAAAGTTCATGTGGCTGCTTTAAAGACACCTTGAGAAAGGCTGTTTTCTGTGTATTTAATGCAGAAGTGTACTGAGCAGAGCTGCAGGTATGTAAGAGCAGTTTGTCATCATACGCCCTGCTCTATGAAATTTTGTTCATATGTCATGCTTGAGATGTATAGCTGGCACTTTGAGTAGTCTATCCAGCGTGGCTCTTGCAATTGCTGGAAAGCCAAGCAAAGCACTCTAGTCCTGATGGGGCACTGCAACCGGTGGAGGAGGAGAGGGTACTCAGCAGAAATGTGGAGGATTTGGTAGGGACAGGGAAATAAAGGAGAGCTGGATCTCTGGCTGTGTTTGGGATGGATTTGACAGACACAAGAGTACGAGAGAGGGCATTACAAAGATGAGCTGGACATTATCTGGGGGGGGCTTCTGATTGAATTTATCTCTGAGAGAGGACTTTGGTGTGTGTTAATTTTTTTTTTTTTTTCCTCATTAAGTGGCAGGATTAAGTTTACAGACATAGGAATGGCTAATTAGGCAGTGACTTGCAAAAGGATATAATGACAAAGTTGAAATCTCTGCATCTGCAAGTGTGATACCCAGTTACTTCATAGTGATGAACAAGATTCGGCTTCAGGTGGCTGTAGGGTAGTGTGATGCTGATCTTTCAACATATGAAAATGTACTTTTTTTCCTTTATTTAAAAATTAAAAGAGCTCTCAAGTATTCGTATTAAGTGAGATAGGCAGACCTAAATAGAGATATGAAAAGTCTGTTTATGCAGAAAACTGAAAAAGGAGCCCAAGAGCCACTGCTGAGTAATCTGGATTACATCTCTATGGTATTGTATTCATGCACTAAGTTGTTTTGCTTTGTTTGTTTTCTGTGAGGTAAAGTGCGTACGTTGCAAAAATGAATACTGTGTAGAATTGAAATTTACTTAATTGGATTTTTAAACATCAGAACATCTGAAAAAAAAAAMCAGCAGTAAGAATAAAATGCTTGTTGTGAAGTTTTCCTAATTCTTCATGCAGTAAGTGTGATTTTTTTTTAAAAACCTACATCTGTTTTGCAGGAGAAACTGTAGAAGGCCTTCGAGAGAGCGATTATCTTCTGATTCATTCATGTCGGCAGTGGACAACGATTACAGCTCACAGTCTGGAGGAGGGTCACTACGTCATAGGGCCAAAGATAGAAATCCCTGTACATTATGCAGGTAAAGCTATTGTTGACCTGAAATACAAATTCAAAGAGAATGAATTGCCTACCACTTACGCTGATCACTTTATTTGACAGAGTGAAGCTAAGCCTCTGATGCCGGTGTCTGTGACTTAACTTCTTAATAATGTTACAGAGCGCAAGAGATACTGACTTACTCCCAGGACTACTAAATAGATGTATTTCATTGGGCAGCACATTGAGAGAACATGTAGCTATGTAGAAGAATTGGTTTCAATTTGAGTATAATGAATTGCCAGCGCTTCTCATCTGTAGAATGTGGGGACAAAAGTGTGAAAGTTTGAAAATGCCTTGAAACGTTCAGTCAAAGATGGAATGGGTTTTACACTTCTTTGCATACTCAAGCTGGAGGGGATTTTTTTAATATTTACATGTTAAAAGCCAGGGATCCTTCGTAATAATGCTGCAGTTTTACACTAATGCTCCTTGGTAGTTCCTTGTCACTGTCTGCCTTTTTGGATAATGCAGTAATACTGTTGTTCCAAGTAGATATGATGCAACTAATCCATATTTATTTTATGATTTCAAATTATTTTTACTTTCCTAGGAAGTTATTTTTAATACTGTTTCCTACTACTTAATGTCCTTATTCACAAGCTGAATAGAACAATACTATATGAGTGGGAAGTGTTTATCTTACTGCAGTAGACACAAAAATCTAAAAAGCTGGAAAGTGTGAACTGAAAGAGCCATGGCTACGAAGCACGAAGCACAGACGTGGGCTTCTGTATAGCCAGTTGTCAATTGAGTAATCTACTTGGCTCTCTTACGGTCTCCTTTAAAATGTTGGTGCAATGAGGGTGTGCTGAGTTGTACAAGAGCTAACTGAAATGTTTTATTTCAATCACATCAGTGCTGCAACTGCCGTGATGCACTCTATTTCAGTGATGAAACYTACACCAGTTGCTTTCTTATGTACTGTTTCTCCTTGGAGTTCTCTTCTGGAAGGTTAATTTTTTTAAGACGTGTTTAAAAGCTTGGTCTGATGGCATATAGTGTCATAATAGACATGGCTTTAAAACCGTCTGAATTTAACATTCTTAGTATAAACAGTTTCTAGTGCTTGTGCTTAGTAACATTGGGGTTTTTTTGGTGTGGTGTGGTGGGGGTTTTTTTGGGGGGGTTTTTTGTTTTTTGTTTTGGTTTTTTTTTTTTTTTTTTTTTTCCCCTTGCCATCGTTTTATTTCGTCTTTCTTTTCTTTTTTACAAAAGAAATGTCTTCAAATGCTTCAGTGCTGTGGCCAGATAAACACTTCACTTCCTGCAAACTGAATGCTGCATTTTAAAATCCTTACTGTTATTCCTGGAAAAAGGAGAACAGAAAATAAAACGGTTATTGGCATGAAAGAAGATTGGATCTTAAGGGGTTTATTAAAGCTTGGTTCTTAATTTTTAAAGAAATTAACAAAGATCTGCTAAGCAGGGTTTCCTGACTCTTCATGCTTCCATTCATTCATAGCTTAAATTTACATAGATACCAGCAAAATCAAAATCTGTCCCCTAAGATACTGCAAAAGTATCAATGTGCTTTTCTTCCTGGCTTGTGTTAATGCAGGAAAAGAGTGTGCGTTTAGTTGGCAGAATACATTTTGCTGTCAAACAATCTCCAGAAAGTTCCCTGCCATAAACCCCTCGTTAATGAGATGAAAATACATGAAACTTCAGAAACTGCCATGTAGTGAGGGCACTTAGTGAATATGCGATGGGCTCCAATGCTGCCAAAGGAACTTTACAAAAATGGTCAGTGCTAACTTGCAGTACCAGAGCATGTCTGGTGGGCTTGCCTACAAGAAAGGAGAGATGAGTCTATGCACGTGAAGGTTTAGTTAGCAAAGCACTGCAATCTGGTGCTTGGGTGCTAACATCTAAATGCATTTAGAGGCGTCTTCCATACCCTGAAGATTAACTTACGCTGCTGTGGAGTACCATACAGAGATCTATAAGCTAACACTGAGTGCGCTTTCAGTGCTGCATTGTGCAGTGCCTCACATTTACTGCTTTTGGGATCCAGAACCCCGCACGAAAGAGGCAAAGTTTAATGTAGCTGTCTAAGAAGGCTTGCTGGGCTGRGTACTGACCTGACACAGTTATGCTGCTAGCTCTGGAGCTAGCTGGGGCGTCTGCTCTGCAGTGAGCTCTGGGAGGCGGGAGCCCTCCAGAATCATTACCTTTCTGAGGAGGACATGCTGCTACCGAAAGGTAGTGCCGTCAGGTGGCGATTGCTGTGTGAGCTGGCTGGCACAGCCCTCCGTTTGCATGCGAGAGCTTTCCGTCTTTGCAGAAAGCACAACTAGAACAGTTGGCAGAATGTTTATGTGGGGCTCAGCCATTAGTTTTTGGTTTTAGGGGCGGCATTTTAGGTCCTCATAGGCAAATGTTTGTAAACTGTATTGCTGTATAAATTTTGGATTATAGGACTGACTTTTTGCACGCTTTAATTTTAAACTTCTGTCAAGCAAGATGTACTGCCTACRAAAATGACTCTTAGAGATGGAACGTAAGAGTTCATTAAAATGACTTTCTAGGTTTGTTTTGGCTTTAATGGAATAACTTTTTTTAAAATTCTGCTAGGGTTTTTTTTTTTAAATGTAGCAAATTGCAGCATGATTTTGGTTGCAACAGTTGAGCAGGAAGGGAGGTCGAAACTGATGTTATTCTCCTGAGATTACGGGCTTAAGTACCACTAAGTCATCGCTCACATACATAAATACGAGTATAAAGTAAATCTTATTTTGCTACTTGCTAAATCAGGTTTTGATACACTTATTAAACCTAAATACAATAAAGACTTATTAAAGAAGGAAAATGCTGTATTTTACATTTAAGTGAAATCTCATTAACAGAACCTGAGTTCTGCAGTCCTGCCGATGGTCCTTTCCCTACTGGGAAACTGCTACCCTGGTTGTTTCCTTTGGGGATGGCTGACATGGTTAATTTTTGCTGTTGCTATTAAAGAACAGTCATATATGACAGCTGTTAGTCTAACCATTCCCTCTTGAATGCTCTTTCCAGTCTGCTTCTCTTTAGAGTAAAAGCTAAAGTTAATGTAGCATCAAGTTCAATTTTCATGTAATTAAAACCAAATGGCTAATGTGTTTCTGGCTCCTAAAACAAAAGAGGTCTTCACGTGCATATAGAATGGAGAGCAGATCAAAATTACTGTCCTGATAGTGCCCTGTCTTGGCATGAGAGAGTGGACTTCTCAAGAGTCCAAGGTAAACCATCACAACAGATGGACGTTGCTTTGGTGTCCTTTGCTTTCCTCAGGTACACAATTCACACTTGATACTTATAGGAAGGTCTTACCAGCTTTCTGTCTGAACTAGTTTTATATCGTTCCCAGTACTATGATATCCTTAATACTAAATTTCTATTCTAAAAGTGAGTGTGTATCATCCATACCCTCCAGCGGATGACAAATGTTACTGCTAGTTTTGGCTTAGGCAGCACTGTAATCTTTGCCTTGATAAATGTCTCCCTTGGTAGTCTCTGGAAAGTACCGTTTTATGATCTGAATTTGGAAGATAAGGGCATGTTGGTATTTTGCAGAATTAGACTTCACTGTGCTGCTGCTCGGCAAGAGGAACRCCTCTCGTTCCTCTGCAGAGGTAGGTACCTGCAGGGGAAGATGTGTCCCAGGGATGCTAATGACCAAGTCTCAAACATATTCTGTGATAACTGAAAGGCATTGAAGACACTGTCTGGGGTTTGAACGCTGCGGCCCTCACGTGTTGTCTGACCCTTCTTGTGTTACCCTCCAGGGCTATATAGCTCAAAACTATCAAAAGCATTTTTGAGGATTCATCAGCTCAAGCCACAGAGGTCGTCTGTTCTGACTCTAAACAGCCCAGGTTCAGTCTGTTGTAAATGCCTGTGCTACGTGGCCGCAATTCCTTATGTGTGTGGATTACTGATTTGAAAGTTGATAGAGTTGGATGTGGTTGCTTAAAACTTGCTGTACAGGAAAAGCAGCACAGAGGGCTGTGGAGTGACCCACGTGTGCCGGCGTACCCTCACCGAAACAGCGTAGTCTTTTCTTTCAGAGGCTGTGCTAGTATTGGTGACTGTATGCAAAGAAAGAAAAAGTACTTTGGGATGGGTTGGCAGCATCTAGGTATTTTGCCCCAAATACTCACTCCCACGTTTAATCAAATCATAACAGGACCTTTACTGTTGCTTTTTAGGGCCTTATCTCTGTTGTTGCAACTGGTGGTTAATTTGCTCTCCTGTCCGTTTGAGGGCTTTTTCCCTTCTGAGAGCAAAGCTGTTCCCTCGAGATGATGTTTAAAAAAAAAAAAAAAAAAAAAAAAAAAAATCCAAACCCCTACCTTTTCTTTTTCTTTAAGCTTCTACTCAGCTTTGCCCAGGGTTTGGAGGGAATACCTCTTGTGTCGCTGCTGCCATCTGTGTGCTTATAGGAGGCAACTAACAAAGAAAATACTTTTTATGAAGAGGTTGGAAAGTAACACCCTCTTCCAGGGCGTGCCACGCTGTAACACATCCGGGGCGTTGGAAATGCTCTTCCCGTGAACTCTCACCTCCCCGCCACACAGCGAAGGTGCACGATTGCTAATGCAGAGTAATTGCCGGTGCCCTGTCCGGTTGCTTACCTAAGTGCTCTGATAGCTTTCTTAATGTTTTTTAAATGAGGAAATATAAAACCTTGTCATGTGAACCTTCCCCAGGTGGGGTGCCGGGTGGGAATGAGTCAGAAGTCCCTCCTCTGGTGTTAGAACTGGCGTACAACGAACGTCCTACTGAAACCTGTTTCTACTGGTTTGATTTGTTAATCATGGCAGTGCCTGATGGGCCTGTTCCTCAGTGCGTCCTGCTAACACGGAGGAAGATGCTCTCTGCAGGTCTTCTCAAGAGTGAACTTGCCTTTGCAGCAGTGGACCAGGAGAGCTCCCTGAGATTTTGCAACGTGCAGCTGCAGAAGTTTCTCTCTTTCATGTCCAAAGGCATGCCTTCCTCTAAGACACAGTTTTGCAGTCCCAGCAGGCCTACTGCTGCCCGCTCTGGGATAGTCAGTCCTTGGACACTGAGGGAGGAGAGCGCTGAAGTGTGGTGTGAGTTAGGCATCTCCTAGTTGTCTCGAGAGGGTGACAGCAGCTGCTGTTGCTCAGTAGCCACCCTGAACCTGATGCATCCAAGATCTGGAAGAGCTTGGATTTTTACTTTGGTGATACTGAGCACTCTTAGATGTTTACAGTATGTTGGGTCTTCTGTAAGTATGGTGTATGGCATGGCCCTGCAGAGAAGAGCAAACATCAGACTGGCAAGCGTCCTTTGCCTGATGGCTTTACGGTATCTGCTGCCAACTTGTGTTACTTGGGGGATAGAAGGAGTGCTTCCTTGTCTTAGGCTCAATTTAGACTCTCTACTCCCCCAAGTGCAATTTGATGCCGTCTGCTGGTCAAGGAAGGTGGTGGTGGAGAAAGAGCCCTTTGTCTGGGGCTTTGCCTCCCTGGGAACAGCGGGTGGTGTCAGGGGGAGCTACACCTGTTCTTCTGTGTAAGTGGAGCAGTACAGCTCTGATGGGGTGATTTTTAAGTTCAAAGAGGTGGGTGAGATCTAAGACAGGGAGGGACACTGCTCTGGAGCAGGGAACTTACTTAGGTGAGTCCTTTCCAGCCAACAGGTACACCACTCCCTGATATGAAATGCGTTTTGCATTTTAATTTCTGTTTTGCTTTGAACTTAACCTGACACCCAACTATCACATAGTTCTCCTGGGGCTTTTGTGCTGTACAACTGAATATAACTTCTAGAGAACAGGGCCTGAATGCAGTGCTTCTGAAAGAGGCAGGCTGCCATGTGTCTATGGGCTGGTAAACGATTAATGAATGTATGTCCTCAGAAGAAAACCAAGAAAAAAAACCAACCCACACATTTAACCCACCAGTACCCAAGTTTTGTTTTGGTTTTTTTTTTTCCTTGAAAAAGTTGTATGATCTGAAAAGCAGCTGGAGGTTTGAAAGCTTTTCTTCACAGGTACGGCTAATAAAAGCATTGCCACCAGTATATAGTCTTCGTGCTTTTAAAAGAGAAATATGACTTCTGTAGCTCTGAATAGTTGACTATGTGAAGTTTCCTGAGAATTGGAACCCTTTTGTCCCCATAAACAAATAGAAGAAAGTCTGTTTGGTATTAATTTAAAAGTCTGATTGTAGAAGAGTGCCTGGGTATTGCAGAGAGAGAAGGCACTCACTTTCAGAAGTGGTGTGTGCCTCTTCAGCTATAAGTCTGAGATCAGTAATGTCTGAAACACTTGTAATTGCCCATATAGCATCATTCCATGCTTTTCTGTCAGGGAAATGATTATGCCTTAAAATATATTTATCTGCTTGTTTTTAGTTTAATTGCTACCTCCTTTTTCCCCACCAAAGATGGAGTTTTTCTCATGAATCATGGCTTCATAGTCTGGAAACTGTCTTCATATTCCTGGATTTTTCAAACCTGTCATCTTGAATAATGGATGAACTGTTCTTCCATACATAAGCAAATATCTATATTCTTAATTTTTCTTTTTTTTTTTTTTTTTTTTTTAGAGTTACCATCAACAAGTTTAGCAAGTTTAGTTGCTGTCAGACTTCCCCATGGTCCTATCTGTTTGTTATTCCACTTTTCTGTGCCTCTTTAAATTTTGGCMAATGCCCCTCCATTGATCTACAGTGCAATATCAAATCACAGGATCAAAATGCAGGCACTAAAGTTGCTGGCAAAAATTGCGTATTTCTTTTGCACCTGTGGGTGCAACATGTTCTTCCTGTTCCTTCATCTCCCCCCATTAGCCACTCTGATGTAGCAGCTTTTTACCTAAGTTTAATGAAATATTCCCCTTTTGTCTCACCACCTGTATTGGAGAATCTCTTCTACCTTGCATTTTGTTTTATAACTGTTAAGGAGTGTATACATATGTTTTTTTCCCTTTTTTTTTGCTTGCTTGCTTGCTTACTTTATTTTTGATTGAGCAGTTTGTCCTGAGCCCAAGGAGTTTGTTCTGAGTGTATATGGTACTTGCTTTCTAGCCGGCAGCTTCCCAGAATGTAAGCTATGGATCAGAAATACCTTTTCAGTGTGGGGAGATGGTTCAAATTTAGCTTTTAGTGAAATGGCGGTGTGCAATCCTTCATCAGGTTGCACTGCTGAGAATCTTTCACTCTCAACTTCATCTCTCTGGAGTCAGCCAGACTTTTTTGCAGTGTCTAGTTTCCTTAAAGTTATCATCCTCATAAATTAAAATCAGCTGACTGTGAGACTGCTTCTCTCTTTGTATATATACAACCTTATGTCTATGAGAGATTTCTGGAGTCACCTATAGAATTTGTAGAATTTGCTTGATGTTCAGTTTGGTGGCTGGATATATCAAAGTCTGTATTCAGCCTTCTGGTGAAACCCCATTCAACTCTGTTTTAGCTCCCATCCACCTTCCAGTTTTGCTGCCTGGCCCATCTGAAATATCTGAAACTGCTGTAGAGTCTGCAGCTCTCAAAGGCTGCTGCTCTTTGATGTAATGAGAACAGTAGGGTTAGTTCATAGGGTAGTATTATTCCAAGTAATGGAGGAAGAGTCTGATTATGTCCCAGAAGTTCATGGAAAGAAAATACCTGCATTTTCTCTCTTGCTTTCCAACCTGGAATAAGAGTTTGTGGTTTGTAGACACCAGTTTGTACTATAAAATTTGTTTGGTTTCATGGGATTTGCTTGGTGCCCTAAAGGAAACAAAAGCTTGTGATGATAGTGATATTCTTCAATACTATCTTATTGAGGTACTAGGTGGAGAGAGGTGTATGCTTTTAGATACAGCTGTCTTGCTCTCCTCTACTTTGACTTCAGCATGAGTATAATCTTACCCTTGTTTAAAAAACCTAAGATTTGCCTCAGCATTGAACTTTCTGTGTTTTGTTTGTGAGAAGGGAAAGGGAGTAGGAGGAGAGAGGGAAAACTTGCAGCTTTTACAACTGGTGATTCGAAGTATCACATGTTYCTCTCAGACTTCCACAGTTCTTGGCTGTTACTTGTCTGCAAACTTGCAACTTGCTGAAATTCAGCTGTGACCTTATGAGCATTCACCGTAAGGTGGGGTTTATTTTGTTTTGTTTGCTTGTTTCAGATCTCTGTGGGCAGCAAAGAAGCTGATCAGAGTTGCATCAATTAGGAAAGAACTCTAGAGGCTTGTACCAAAGAAATTAACTGGGGAGGATGACTTTTTGAAAGATTGCAGTTGAGGGAAGGGTAGAATAGCAGCCAGGAAACTGGTTCCCAGAAGACTGGGAGGTGGGCTACATCACACAGGATTTGCTTGGCATTGCTTGAATTACTTTGCCTTAGCTCTTGGCTGGTACAGTGGAGTGCTGGGCTCATTTGCATGATGCTAGAAAGACTTAAGTGCTTGAGAGAAGGGTCTTAAAAGCTGCCTAACTTAACCACTAGGAAGCTGAGAGGAAAAGGCTGATCCCCACTGGGAATTTGAGGTGTATTTAGGGCTGCACTCAAGGTTCCGGTCCAATCCCACGTTTCCGACCACTTGAGGCTGCCCAAAGTACTAGCTACAAGGAAATTGGGAATGTGGCTCCTGAGCTTCCAAGAGGAAACTGTTCTCCTCTTTCATGAGGTGTAACTTAAGGATTTAAAAGGGAGGAGACGCATGAACACTACAGCCTACCCAGTTGGTAAGCTCCTGCCAGCGAGGTTGGGGTAGGGATGAGCTGCCTGTTTCTAGGCACTGAACAAGGCATCAATTAAGCGGTGAAGCTGCTTTACCCTTTCCTACCCTGAAGTAGATGTTCAGGCATGTAGAAAACCATACAGTTAAAAAACTTCAAGGGTAGGTAGAAGCTCAAAGAGGGTCTGTTGGCCTGTAGTCTGTAACTGCAAGTCTGGAACTTCACACCTGTTTTCTTAAAGTAGGAATTTTACAGATTTAATGCCACCCATCTGGCCTTGAAGTTGACCCTTGATGGGAGAAGAGAATAAAGACAAGGCAGTTGTAAAGGCCATGGTCACTGTTTAATCAGTAAAAAAATATATGCTTTCCCTTCTGTGCAAACCTTGAGGAAGAATTTTTATAAAATCTGTTTGAGCTGAAAAGTGCTATGTTTTGAGTTGATAGTTCATATGGATAACAATGCCTTTTGTTTATCTCTTAACTCTGATGCATGAAGTTGGGGGTTGTGTTTTCATGTGAACAGAGTAGCAGGTGCAGAAGAAAGCAAGCACATGTCACTGCTATGAAATCTTTACAAAGAATGATGCAGTCACCAATGCAACTATCCCGTGACTCTTACTCTTTCCTGGATTGTAGTGCATGCTAGTAGCAGATAAAGACTTTTGCAGAGAAGTACAATCGTAATGCTTAGGGGATTTGGGTATGGTTTACTGCATACTTTTTTTTTTTTTTTTAACTTCATTTGGCTGTCTCTTCTGCCTTTGGTTTCACTTTATCTCAAATTCGTCCCCTGTTTTTCCTTCGCTGATATTCTCACTTGTTACGTGGTCTAAATCTGCATGGGAGTTTGGGAGGGAAGAAATTGCCACGAACTTCCTATGATTAGTCTAAGAAATCTCTTTTAGACTGACTGTCCCTTTTGCTTCTTGGGGCTGGAGGGGGAACTGTTACAACTGAGCTAGCATGGCAAACAAGCAAGGCAAAAATTATGAATGTCTTTCCCTTCTGTAAATACAGAACCCAGCTGGAAGGAATGTAGAGCAGGGTTTTTGATAGGTTGTGTGTGTTTGGGGAGGGAGCTGCAGAGAAATCTGTTGCACAGGATGATGTCATCTTGTGAATTTTTGGATGCCCAAACAGACCTTTTTTTTTTTTTTTTTTTTTTTTTCCCTGGAGCCAGTGTTTGCTGCTCAAAACAACTGATAGGAAGTGCGGTAGGAATTCTTCGGTCAGCATCCTCCCCATGGAAACCAGCACACTTCACGTCTGGGAACGAGAGCCAGTCACGTCAGTGCTGCCTATTAAAGCAACTGACATCACGGATGTCTTAAGCTTCGACTGAACTACTGTATCAATTGGTGCCAATAGGAAAATAAAACCATGCTATTTAAGCCATGTATAACTCTGTTTATATGGAGAATGTAATTTGTGTGTTTAATTTAGCCTGTGATCCAAGACAGTAATTCTGCTGTGTCAGGGAAAGGCACTTCTGTGAGCTTTGAAACTTCGAGGAGTGGAAAAACTGGCTTTTTTCTCTGTCGTGAGCTGTTGTGCAGAGATTTTCTGCTCTCAGTTGGCAGAGATTAACTTGTTTCAGTGTGTGTGTGTGTGTGTGTGAAGCTATTAACACTAATAGCAAAGGTGACCATTATTAACTGGATAGGAGAAACATGGGTATTTAACTTCTCATTCTGAAGGACCTAAGYGTTAGAGGGAAACTGAAGCCTGTACTTATTTCCCTCACAGCTTTGTGTACAGATGTGAAGCTCCGTTTCTTCTGCTCGTTCCCTTTACTGCAGGTGAGACTCAACTCTTCTTTTGAACCAGAGTGTGCAGTTTGACCCCAAAGGCGGGCAGAGCAGGGGCAAAGAAGGAAGTACAGTGTACATGTGCATACTGTATGGGGGCTTTCATGAGTGTCCTCAAACTAGGAATGCCTGACTGGTGAGCCACCTGTCACAAAATCTGCAACACTGACAGATGCTGCTGTCATCCTGGATGGTTGATAGCCTATGTAGAGTAAGAAGGACCTTTTAAATCTAAATGCTAAGAAGGTTATGTTTTTCAGGGGAGTCACCTTCACAGCACGCTCTTTAAATATTTGTCACCAGTTCAACATTTTCCGGTTCATCTCACATGAATTCTGTATTGCAGTAGACTGGGTATAGCCAGCCAAGGCTGGCTGGCTGGCTGGCTGCATTTGGGTGGCTGAAATAATTCAAGCTGGCTGCGTCTGTTCCTTGTTGCCTTGTTTCATGGTGCTCACCTGGTCCCTCTTTCAGTGTGTGTGTGGACCAGCTCATTGTGTGATAGGTCCTGTTTTTGTCATGATGGCTGCATGTGTGCATGAAAAAGGAAGAGGGACATGTGATTAGGATGCACGATCACATCTGAAGGTTTCTGAAGGACTTCATCAAAATGATGGGAAGTGCATTTGTTGTCTTTTGCCAGAAGAATAGGTTTGGTTTGGTTGTTTTTTGTTTGGTTGGTTTTTTTTTTGTTGGTTTTTTTTTTTTACCGTTAATAACCTTTTGAACATAGGCAAGTGTGAGATGTGTATCTATGGAGGAGAAAGTGTGTTCAGCAGGAAGTAGCGACTGGGGAAAGCTGTCTCTGCTGCATGGACCTCTGCGTTTCCAAACTCAAAAAATAAAGGCTGTGTAGAGGGGCTCCTCTGAAGCTTGACAGGAAAAGTGAAACCTTGGTGAGATGGATGGACAGGGTGGCTTGCAGAATCCAGTTCTTTAGCTACTGTGTCCCTGCTAATTTAATTACTAGGGTTCAAAGTGTGTGGAGAGAATTAAGACATTTGCTACACAAATGGCATCACCAAAAAAAAGAAGAAAAACAAAGTAGTGCTGTGTTTAAGATTCATGGGTCTGAGTTGAGACATTCTTACGAGTGTGACTTGGAACCAGCTGCTGGGAAGGATGTGTCCCTCAGAGTCAGTATAGGGGAAGGGCTTCAGTATATCCTGGGGTGTGGGATGAGAAATACTCTGAGTAGGAATGAGAGTTGCAGTGTGATAGTAAATCAGCTTTAGCCTTCTCTAGACGTTGTTGCGATGTTGGATGGGGGAAATGGTCATTACTTGTAACTGTTCATGGTATCAGTTTTTTTCCTGTGAAGTGCTTTTGGATCCTCCAGGAGGAGGACAGTTGCTATAGAAACATAACGTGAATTTAGACAAACTTTCTAACTAAAATTAATGGAGAACCTGAGTTTGACTTCAGACTGGTAGTGCCTTAAAACAGTATGTAAATAGAAGAGAGACTGACATTTATAATAAGATCTAGTATGCATATGTTCCTATCTGAAAAACTGCTCTATCTGATTCTAAAAAAGAGGCTGAGAGATGCACTTGAAATCCTAAGGGGTTGGCGTGGGTTGGTTGGTTGGTTGTCTTCCTTTTTGTCGATTTGATTCCTGCTGACTGACCACTACCCCATTGCAGGAAGCCTATGGATGCCTGTGGGTTGCCTGTGTCTGTCTACTGGTGTGGTACCACACTGCTAAAGATACACAGCATGGACCCAGAGGTCTGCAAGAGCTGTTCTACATAGATGGTTGGGAGCAGATGTGCTTGTGCTGCCTTCCCAAGCTGGGAGCACAGTGCACAGACATCTCCATGGCAAACAAGCTTGGCTGATCTTGTCAGCTTATACTCCTGTAGTCATCCTGCTGGGTGTGGGAATGAGTGGGGGAAATGTTATGGCAGTAGTAGGGAGGGAGAGGAATGAGGGGGAGATGGTGGTGGAGGGGGGAAGCAGGAGACAATAGCAGCAGCCTGGGTGGCGGTGGAGGGCAGGAGCAGGAAGAGGTAGTGGGACTGGGGCTCCCCTACGGGAGGTTGGGAAATGCCGGCCTTGCAAGGATGAGGTGCTCTGCCAATCCTGCTTTGGGATCAGGGCTCTCATTTCTAACCGGTAACTCACTCTGAGCACCAAGTGGTTCTCAATACTCTGATGCTTAGGAAAATTTCTGGTACTATTTTAACAAAAAGTTGCTTTGCTAATCTGCATTTCTGGTTAAAACTCTAATGACTAGAATTAGTCTGTCTAGAAGAAAGAGACATATGGCAAGCAAATGGCCCTTTTTAATGAGCCTCCCACTCAGCAGTTGGCTGCTCATCCAGTTTGTGTGTGGCACAGTCTTAAAGCAGCATCTTATTGCCAGAAAAAAAAAAAAATCCTGCAACCTTTTGGTGGGTTTTATTTCAGAGAGAGGGGGAACAGATCCTAATGGAAGTATTAGAGAAAGACAAAGCCTCACATTAACTTCTTCAACAATTTGTTACCAAAACTGTAAGAAAATGTTCCAGAACCTAGTTTAGAAAGCTGGAAAGCTCCCAGTTCTTTACCTCTCAATGGTGGTTGGGCACCATATGTACCTTTTTACAGCATGTGGGGTTTTCTAATGATAAATAAAGTAAGTAACATAATGCCTGACTTCTGAAAGTCACAGTAGTCTAAAAGGCCGCAGTAAGTGATTGCAGCTGGTCTATAAAATCCTATTAAAATTAATTTCATTAAATACTTGATGGAAAATACTGTATTTGGTAGCCAGTAGTGGGTCTGGAGGACTGAGGGGACCATTGTTCCTAAATTGTAGGTGCCACCAGTATGGGAGCATAAAATTTATGATGACCAGACTCTGCTGTTAGTAACATCTGTGTGACTGATCTAAGAGAAATCCATTGCCGAGGTATAGCTGTGCAAGGAGTCATGCAAGGAAAAACATACTTATTTATGCCCAACTTCCTCATTCAGCCTTATGACTTAAGATGAACTTGTAGCAAGGTCAGGCTGTCCTTCAACACTTAACCTTGCCTGCTGAAGAATATTCTGTGCTATGGCAATGACTTAATATTGGATCTGACGTTGATGTTTGTTCTCATATTGGAGTTAGTTTGTGTATAGCAAATGGAGAATACCTTGCTCTCTGTCATCCTGCTACTGACCCCCTCTGAAGCTCTGCTTTGTCTGATGTGCAGTAGTGCCACTTTTCCTTCTCGCTGTGATTTCTAACACTTCTCCCGGCTGCTCAGTGATTGCTTGGAAAGTCCAAAGTGCTTTGCCACCCTCTGAGTGCAGTTGGGACTACCCAGCCCTCAGCTCAAGAGAGAGGGCTGCTTGTGCAGACTTCAGCTTGGAGCACTGCCACCACATGGTGGTTTAGTTGGATCCTTTGTCACTGTAAGAAAGAGGCTGGTTAAGTATTTCTACAAGAAAAAGAGAGGTGTGGTTCAAATGGGTTTCAGCCGGACTGCCTGCAAGAAGAGTGGGAGGTACGGAGGTTCACTGGGGTGATGGCAGAGCGGAGTGCGCCTAACGCTTCACCTGGTACTATTTACTCTATCATTAGTTGCCATGAATAAAATTCTTGTTGCTCTTTCAGAAGAGGAAGGGAAGCTATTAGCAGCAATGATTGTGCACATCCAGCTCTTCTGGTAAGATATGAACTAGTAATTGGCACTTAAAATAACTTCTCCCAGTCCATCCTGTTAGCTGCGCAGTTGTTAGATAACTCTAAGCAGCCTGGAAACAGGGCTGTGCCGCTAGTCTCGGACGCTACCAGGTCTAGTGTCTGACAGACTGGTTCGAAATCTGGGGATGAGCTTTTCAGCTGGCCGACACAGTCTGGGTGGTTTTTTTGTAGACTTAATCTGCAGTCTTGCAGGCGTTCTTCCAACTGTGCGCATCTAGCAGGGACTCTTGTGAAGAAGTTCTCCCTTCCCAGACTTTGTCTGGACGCACGCCAGCTGAGCGCGTAYGTACAAACCTTTTCTGTGTCAAATTGCTGGTGACCAATTATAGCAGTACAATATGGAAGGGAGGAGGGGGAAGGCATTTGACTCTCTGTATTTGCCAAGTCATATTATCATAGCAAGGTGTGAGTAATAGCCACTCTATATATATAATATACACATACACAAATGCCAGATCTCACTTTGATTTGATTTCCAAGGTGTCTGTATGCCAGAAAACAGACTACTTCCAGATACCTTTTCTTCGTGTGCGAGCAGTAAAAACCATTCAGTGTGAGTGGGTTGAACCTTTTTTGGGGAAAAATGTAAATATATTTTAAGGAAGTTATGCTCTGATGGGCAAGTAACTAAAAAAGCAATGCAGCAAAATTGTCTACCTAATTTTACCAATGTGGCTGAGCTAAACTGTGTTCTTTGCTGTTGGAATGCATGTAGGGGGATTTTTTTATTATTTATTATTTTTTTTAAAAATCTAGTTTTTCCATTGTAAAGCATAAAGGGAGTGTACGCTTTTATAGCATGGTGAATTAAATAGGATCGATCAGGAGTTGGTAGGTCCTGCGGACTGTACAGTAAGTGGTAGAAACTTTTCACAGTGACTGATCCTTTCCTGGGAATAAACTAGTAAGGTATCTAGTTTATTTCCATTGTCTTAAATTCATCTGAAAAAGGGTAGGGTAAATTTAATGCAACTCAAAAGCAGGCTTTTGAATTTTCCGTATCTCTGGTTACTCAAAAAATAGCCAAAAGAATTCTCTTTCATATGCAGTTCTCAACAAAACTACGGTGCTTCAGTCACTTGGAGCTAAATGAAACACTGAAACACATTAATGTCACAAATTTTAAGAACGTAGGATAAAGTTAACTAGTGTGCTCGTGGGAGATGGGGAAAGAAGTCTGGGATGCTGTGAAATTCCTGTATGACAAATTGCCACAGCTTGTATACATCTGAGTGGGTGTGCAAGGAAGCTGGTGTTTCCATTAGAAAGTTTCTGCAGAAGAAGGTTGCAGCCGGTCCTTTCTGTTTTGAAAGAGCTCTAAAGGGAGCGGGGGAGGGGGTTGAGTCCTAGAATTAGAAACCTTGTAAGTGTTTAAGGCCTATGAAAATCAAATTTTTCTTCCTCAAGTTTTGAAAACAAAACCACTGTATGAATGCTTCTGAGGGGATTGCTCTGCCCAGATCAATAGCACAAAGTATCTGCTGCCTTGTTTAGTACCAGGCTACTTTTTCCGGGTAAGAGCATTTTCGGCTTTAAACGCCTGTTGTGCTCCTAAGCTGCTATGATGGATAGGAGCTGTACTGCCTATAAATAGAGAACCTCACTTTGAAGGGCCTAAATCATAGGAACCATATGTGTGCTTTATGTGCATCTTTCTAATGTTTGCTGTTATGTGTGGTGATGATGGGTATTGATTGTTTTTCATAGTTCAACTTACTGGTCCAGTCACAGTGATCTTTAGATGCATTTAGAAAATAAAGTGGAGGAGAAAATAAGCATTACTGCCTGGGGCCTCACCTTGAGCAACAGTAAGTCGCTCTTCCCGATCTGAATCAAAAGTTTCAGCTGTTGCATTTTGAAAGGCAGCGCTTGAGTAATACTTGATCATGTTCATAGTTTAGTTGGATCAGTTTAAAACAAACTCTCTTTTTAAAGGCTGATTTAGTTGTTTGTAAAGCTCAAAACCTTGTGTGGATAGCTATTTGGAAAACTAAAATGCGGGACCTGGTTGGTTAGCGCGTGCTCTAGGCTTCAGTATCATTGACTTCAAAAGAAATCAACAATAGAAACGACTTGGGCTGCTTTTGGCAGATGAGGCTTTTTGCTTCTTGCTTTCCTTAGTTGGAGGGATGATCTTGGGAACGGAGACAGAATACTTTGACTAGCATTGCTATAAATGTTAGTCTTCACTCCAGGAATTCTCTGTACTAAACAAATAAACAAAAAAACCTGTTTAAAAAATTTGTCCTTTTATGTGAGGAACCATTAAATCAAATACAAACACGCCCTCTTACCTATGTCCTCAAACAGTTTCTCTGAAACAGATTTAAAAATAACCTTGTGTGTTGATTTCTTACGTTTGTGGTATGCAGCCACAACTTCATATTGTTGCATGCTAGAGCATGTCATACTGTGGCTTCTTAGGCCAGATGAGTTTCACGAGTCAATTATGCCTAAAATTAACAAATGCTGTAACTCAGAAATTTGTCTTGAATGATTGATCAGTTTTGTAGTTCCGGGGCTTAGTAACCTTCGTCAGGTAATTCTTCACCAAGTATAGTCTTCATTTGAAAAGCTCATCAGTCGTTCATCTTGGTAATTCCTCACTGGAGGAGAAAATTCTTCTTCTTCTGCCGTAGGAGGAGAGTGGTTATGGCATGTGGGTGATGGCAGAACTTTTGGGTGACAAACAGCATCAGGGAGGAGGGATTAGATGAAGCTCGTCTTTACTGGCCTCTCAGGTCAGAGGAAAACTCTATACTCTCTCTGTTATAAGTAATTTTGCAGAAGTATGTAATGTTTCCTGAGTTGAGCCACGGATATTTCTTTTTTTTCCAAGAGAGTAATAAAAGTCCCACTAATTTCAATGGGAGCAGAGCTAGATTACTGATAAGGGCTCTTGAGAAGAGCCTACTACTGAGTATTTGAAAATACTTGTATTCTCTGGTATCCTGCTGATACTACCATGGTTCAAAAAGTGAGAAATGTAAGGAAGCAATGTGGGTGACTTCTAGTTATTTGAACACAATGCCCTGGATCTAGGGGCTCACTTCCATGAAAGGGGATGGAGGCTACAGGTGGCAAGGTTTTCAAAACAGGTTTTTCAAAATTCAGAAACAGCTAAGATTCAAAAGCATGTTGCCTTAAACTTTGAAGCTTAATCTAGAGGCTATGAAAGAATGTCCATCTATATCCATATAGAAATAAATTATAGCAAAATCAGTTTAATGCCCAAAGGTGGATGGAGCTAATGCAGATACGAGAATGCTTGTATTTGTTTAGCTGATAACATATTAAATGTAGTTCTGACGTAATGGCAGCAACAACAACAACAAAAACGTGATTCCATATTAAATGTAGTTTGTTTGTAATAGCAGCAACAACAAAAATGCGTCCTTACAAACTCAGAGCATGTGAGTACAATTATTAATTGTAAATGCACTGAATTAGTCACCCCCGACCACCCACAGCAATGGATTTATGGGTGTTGCATTTTGGAGCACTAAATCTAGGTTCTTTACTCCTAGCTGCTATGGCTCGGGAACATCATAGGAGTGAAGAACAGTATAAATATGGTTTCCACTGAAAAGAGCAGGTGCAAGACCATGTACAAAGGACTTATATTATTTAATAAGAGCACCTCTTCTTGTAAGAGTTGGGCTGCAGACTGAACCATATCCAATCAAATATTTGGAAACAGATGCACTCGACTGTTCTTTCTCCTCTGTTCCCTTCCAGTGGATACAATTGCACATATTAAAACTAGCTGATAAAGATTAATTCTGTATAATAACCTTTTAGTTAAAAAAAAAAAAAAAAAAACAACACACCCTAACTGCTGCTTTCCATAAGTAGTCAAATCTACTTGTTTTCACGGCCATGTAAATTTATAGAATTTTTCATCATGAATGGAATGTATATGATGCAGAAGTCAGTAACACGGTAAATGTAAAATCCCACAGTACTGTTTCCATGGATGTCTCTCAGTCTGGTGGTAGATGTTTTGGTGGAGTTTTTGGTTTTATCTTCTCAATTTCTTTTACAAACTTTTCTACATGGGAGTTATCACTTATGATCTGTGGAGACCTAATAACTAGGTTTTTGACTATTTTGACGTTTGACTATTCCAGAACGTCCAACTAATAGAGATGACAAAATTTTGTCTGCAAACAGTTACAGATGCAAGAGTTCAGACCAACATGGAAATCAAACTTCGGGTGTCGACACCAGTATTCTTTTAAATAGTGTAAACAACCAGACAGATTATTCTTAGCAGTGAATTACAAACCCACCAGAGATTTGATTGCATCCAGATTATAATGCAACATTTCCCTCAGAGCTGCAAAGTCAGAGTTATTTTGTCAGTAAAGGTTGTTAGGTTGCCACTATTTTTTTGCTGTCATTTTGAGCCTGTGTGTGGTATCCCCTTAATGTTTTTGACTGCTCAACAATCTCATGTTAACTAACACAAAATTAAAGTAAACGTGAAGAACAACTAAGAGATTGCTAAACTTCTATAGAGATTTGGTAAATTCCCCCAAAAGGAAGACAGTAAGCAAGCATTTCTTCTGTGCTTGGCAAATCCTCTTATTGGAATTTTTCCCCCTTATGCTATCAGACTGATTTATCTATTTATTTATTTATTTACTTCTTTTTGCAGATGTATTGGCTTCAGGCATTGGCGACTGACCCGAGTTATATTTGTGGAGTTGATGTCTGTATTGTATTGATTGTGCTCTTCCTAAATATAGCAAAGTCACTTTTAGACTGTTCTCTCCCTCTTGTTTTGCAGTCGTTCAGAGATGCATGTTCTTCTGTGAGCTATTAAGCACCACTATCCTGCAAGTTCTATACCTTAGTGTTTAGGTTTTGAGTAAAAGCTTTCTGATCTTGAGAACTGTGAAAAGTAGTAGTTTAAAAAATATCTTTATGCTGTAATTGACTAGCAGAAATTTTTAATGATCTTTTTTAATAGCTGTTAACTGTGAGAGTAGATTTTAGGCCATTTWAAAAATCTAAACACTTCCCTCTTTCATTGTGCAGTTAGCAAGACCTATATATTATTTGGCAAAAGTCATTATTACTTTTCTAAAAAGTTACTGGTATATGGTCTTAAAGGCTGCTTTGTGTTAGAATAAATCTTGCTTGGGTCCAAAATGTTCGCAACAGGTTTTCTATGGTTTGTTCAGTTCTGTAAAGTTTTCCAGTAAGAGACGACTTGTTGTAGTCTTGCAGGGTAAGACAGTGGGGCCATCCTGGTTGTTCTTTGTGAGGTGAATTGCTTTCCTGACTATGAACGTGCTATTGGAGGTTTTGTTCTGGATGCGTCTCAACCATTAGATCCAGCCAGGAAAAAAGGAGAACTTCCAGGTGAAGTAGGAAGGTGGATGAGACTGAAGTTCCCCAGGCTGGACACATAGCAAGAGAGAGTCATAACCCGTTTCTAGATAAGCTGCACCTCTAAGATGAGAGACCATGTATTTTTGTACACCAGATGGTGCAGGCTGAGATGATGGAAGATGAGGAGGAATTCCTGACTCCGGGCTAAGATGTTCATGGGGGCTTGTGCTAGAGAGACCCTGACTTAAGGAYAGTAACTAAACTAGCCTGATCCTGAACAGAGACCAGCTTTAAAAGTACTTGGTATCTGGCTAGAGAGGAATATTTGTGAGAACGGTTGTAATTTGGCACTGAGTTGCAGTGTATTCATGAACACAGATGCAAAACTAGAAGAGCATCATGTAGTTGCAATGGAAAATGTCTGTCCAACCACTAACATCTCAAAAGCAGCAGCAGCTTTTGGTTACACAGCACCGGAGTCTGAACCCGAGTTCCATTCGTGTGCCACAGCTGTGCCTCAACTCCGTGGTTGTCCTGTGGGCTGGAGCATGGGCTCCGCAGAGGTGCCCCGCTGCTGGCACGTGGCCGGTGGTGGCCAAGTGGGACGCTGCTGCCACAGAGCAAAGTGAGACACCTGCTACAAACTCCTTGCGTGCTATTTCTGTTTAGTAAACTGAATGTAAAGCACTAGAGGAGGTAGTAAAGACAATAATTTATAATCTTAAATTCATGATGTAATCAGGACACTTACGAGAAGGGGTTTTGTAACCATCTTTCCTGTTTTATTAGTATTATCTTGTATTGCAAAACTCTTCCTATTACTGGATCTGTTTGTAGGTGTGTTTATTCTTAGGGGTTGGGACTTTTCTTTCATCCACAAACTGAACTGTTAATGTCTGGTATATTTACGTTACACCCATTTTGGCATTTTTGAGTTCTTGAAAGATTCCAGTCTGCAGTTTAACATTCTCCACTGACCATATAGTATTAGAACTGATTTGAGTCTGATTTATATGACCTTCTTCTTTCAAAGGAACAACCAACCAGGATAGTCTATTTCCTCTAAAAATGCTTAATTCTGTACCCTTTTCCAGTCCTTTCTTCATCCTGCTGAAGCTAACTGGTAAAAATCCTTTCATTTTGTCTGTATGTTGACTGCTTGCACACAAATGCGGATTTGACAAAGCAGTTAGTTGCAGCATGCTTTGCATCTAACAAACTGACAAAGGTTTTAAGCAGGACTGAAATCTAGCTAACAAAGGCTTAAATCATACAGCTAAAGGATATGAATGCAAATTGGTCAAGTGTTGCAGCCGTAATATCTAAATGGTCCTTTAAAAAAATCAGTTGCTGACTGTTGCCAAGATCTTCTCAGGGAGTTTTTTGTTTCTATTTCTTTAACAGAGGTGGGAAAGGTGCTTGGGCTGGATTTTTTTTCTCTCATCTTGGAACCTAATACACCCAGAAGTACAAAAGTGTAACTCCAGCCACTTGTCTTCAAAAATGTAGCGTTCAAAAAAGTTCTAACCTTGTGCTGCAGAAGACTATAGACATCCAGAAAAAATGGTTATGTAAGTTCAGAAACCTCTTACTTGAATTCAACTGCACCTGGTCTTAAGCCATGTTTAGTGGCTACTTCCAAATTAAAATAATAATTGCACAAGCTGGTCAGAACATGGAGCTATGAAACCATTTTTTATTACATGCCTAGTTTATGCATGGCTGACATGATTGCAAGAAACATGCTTCCACGTGTTTGTGTGTATACACACACAGTGATATCTGTGATCAATCAGCAGCTCATTTTCTTACATCTAATTCTTTTTAAAGAAAAGTAAGTATCTGTATGACATGTTTGATTTCAAACTTGGTTTAACTAGTTAGAGAGTTTGACAATCCTTTATTYGTCTTCGTAGAGCAGCTATAATATCTTAAGTACCATTCAGATACATAGCCAAATAGTCCTTGCGGTGGGAAACTTTCATCCTGCTAAAGGCGAGCAACAGAGGAGAGTGGAAGGGGAGATGGCAGCAGAGTATATACATTTAGGGCTCTCTTTAGAGCTGCACGGATTTCATTTGAATGTCTGTATGATTTTTTTTTTTTAAGCTGGCAACCTCTTCCGCAAGTGAGTGATGCTTCCTGCCTCCTTTTCTTGGTAGGGAGCCTGCATGTTCTGCCAGAAAGCAGCTGTCACTTGACACAATCTGTTCTGTGCTCCGGCGTAGGCTGGCTGCTCAAAGGGGAGCTCTGTTGATGCTTACACATTAGGAGATTAGAGAGTGACTTCAACCTCCCTTGGTTATTAGGGCTTAAAGACCAGCTGCAGAATRAAATATTTGGAGCCTGTTTCACTAGCTTTCTGCAGTGAAGTGGGTCAGGGTTATGTGTTAAAGGAGGGAGGGGTATGCTATTCCGACATCTACAGATGCTTTGAGTGTGTATTGTGCTAGATGTGGAGAGGGGAAGTTGGGGGGGAAATTTTTTTTAAGAGTTTATGAAGTGGGATTTTTGGTTTTGTTTGTTTCTTTGCCGGGGCTGAAAGGTAAGGTCCATGTTTTTAAAATTGATAGGTATATATGTATTATATATGTGTATATTCATGTGCATATATAAAAATATATAGACACATATATACACACACACACATATCTATATGAAACTATGATTACTAATTACTGCCGTCTCTTTTAGTGACTCTTAGCAATTCAGAGTTACGATGCTGCTGCTGAAGGCAGTTACGGAGAACAGAAAAATAACAGGGTAGTAATACCAAGCTTCCTTAGAAGTAACAAGTGAGGGAGAAAAAACATTTCTGCAGAACAATTAAGCCTGTTTGGAAGGTAGTGAGCACCAGAATCAAATGCCAAGGCCTAGTTGCAAGGAGTTTGAGTTACAAGAGACACTTGTATGTGAGCTTAATTCTGTAAAATAAGCCTTAATTAATAAATGGCAGTACAGTGAATTTTGCCATCTACTAAGTTATCCGAGAGTCCTGTCTGAAATGTTTCCTCAGGACAACTTTGAGAGAGCCAGTAGTGCTCACCCTATTTGTATATAATTATTTTACTTAATGCTCTGTTTCAGTGATTACTCTACAGTCAGTCTGATATGAAAGTAACACCTTTTGGGGTACATTAATTAAATTTAACTGAACAGCAGCATAGCTGAAGGATATAAGAAGAACTGATTACCCTTTAGCATTTTTTCTGTTCCTAAACCTGAATGAAGAAAGATTATCTCTGTGTAATCTTAAGGCATCCTTACATTTGCAGTGTATATAGTCTCAAATTTAGGAGAATTTGTGATAAAGACATCTTTTTTTATGCTTAACATTTATGTTTCTGTGCAGAGAGAGCACAGTTTAAGCCTACTAGTTAAACTACAGTGATTTGAGAAGGTAATGTGAAAAATGAAACTTTAGTGTGTATTTAGGGTTCTCCAGTGATCTTATAGGAAAGGCGATTGTATAACATTTGATCCATTTATTCTATTAGAAAAGCTATTATAGACAATGTGTGAATGACTCCTGTCTTGGAAAAAGATGGAAAATTTATTAAAGAATGCAAATGGCTCAACAAGAAAGAAGTCATCTGTTTAATTACAGCCTCATGCTTAAACGACAAACTGTGGCACTTTCTTGGTTTCTTCAAGAAGTGGTTTTCGTCTGCTTCAAGTTGTGAAATTGAAGTTTGCCACAATAATTCAGAAAATCCATGACTTCCACAGACATTGTCTGTGAACATTTCAGCTGTTCAACTTTGTTAGAGATCGTGAGATGAAATCTTTCTCGCCTCTCTCCCACCCCCTTCCCTCTCTTCTGTCTGTAAAGACTGTTTTGTTTGTATAGTTTCTTGGAACAAAATCCACTGACAGCAGTCTGTGCAGTAGATTTATTAAGCAAATACAGTAGCTCCTTCTGTAGCTTCCTTTCCTGTATCATGCCTGTGACCCTTGGAGTTTTTCCAAGATAATGTCAGTCTTATGCATGATAGTTGGATACATTAATTATGCTTATGTGGAACTGAGCATCTTAGACTTCATTCATTCATTGCTACTCTTCACAAATCTTGCTGAGTTAACTAGTTCCTAGAGGGGTTTGGTTCCAAAGCAGAAGGTTTTTAAGTTATGGCCTGTGGGACCACCTGCTAGTTGGTCTTTGGAGAACTAGCAGGGTGGTGACACTGTGCTGCTCCTTGTTTCCAACTTTTACCTAACAGTTGAAAGTTAAAAATCAGGACTACCCCAGAGGCTGTCTCAGCACAGCAAACTCATTAYGCTGGTAGACAGACTTGTGGAGTTGGAGACGGTCATTGTAACTTCACTGGAGTGGTTGGACCACTGACCTGCTGTTGAAGCTGTACAGGGTTCTCCTTTTAATGTTATGTCTTTGACCCATCTGAATACTTTTTTTCAGTGGAGATCCTGATACTTCTATGGCCAGTGTAAGCCTAATAACAAAAAAACCTTGCTTTTCACAATTGCATTAAATGTAGTTGATGGACCATTAAAAGCCATTACTCCAGAGGGAACAAACTTGGAAATCTTCCTTTTCCCTCAAAACTCTCTTGTGTACTGAACTGTGTGTACTCTTAGCATATCTTCTCTAAGCCCCTGCAGGAAAATATAAGGCAATTGGTAGAAAATGAAATGCAAAGCAAAAATTAAGGGTTGCACCTCACTGATTAAACATATGTGAAACAAGTACTTTCTAAGTAAGGTGATGATCATCAACCCATCCTCAAGCCAATTAAAAGACATAGGTGTGGTACTTCTCACCCTGCTCTGCTGTTGTAGGTGTGAGCTGCTTGGTGCTAGGCAGTCCTGAAAATCTTCCCCAAAGGTGTCCATCGGGTACATTTTCACTTAGGTGCTGTATCGAAGTAAGAACTTAAATGAAAATAGAGTTGAAATAGTGATAGAGGTGGAGCAAACCTGGCAATACTAAATGCTGACAYCTTTCATGTGATGGTGAGAATAGGAAGCATGGCAGAGTAGGAGGACAGAACCGGCTTTTGATTACTAAATATGTTGATTGCTGTCAGTTCTCTGCTAGTCTGATTCTTCCCTAGTGGGCAAGTAGGATGTACAGGATTTGCTCTTCTTTAGGTTATTTTATGTRTAAAAGCTGTAGCTGCTGTGCAGGCTGAAGTGTGCTGACATCGAGCAAAGGACTACGCTGGTCCAACTTAGATGATGAAACTTCTGTTTATGAGGATTCTTGATTGCATATTGACTCAGTTATGCCTAGCTGATTGCGATGACACTGTACCGAATTAAAGTGCATTAATTTACGTATTACTTCCGGACTAATCAAGAATAGCTATAACTACCAAGTACTTGATTTTGTAGTGTCATTACTCTGAAGCATAAACTTTCTGTAGTCTGTGTGTGTGTTACCTTTTACTTAACAAGAATGGAGAAGGGTACATTTCCTAGCTCAGTTTTTCTGAAAACTTGATTTGAATGGAGTTTTTGCTTAAGGTGGTATTTGGGGCTAATGGATTGGCCTCATGATTTTAAAAGTAGTAGATGACAAATCAGAGTCTGTGGTGGACGTTGATTGCTACCAGTAAAAGGAATTGTTGGGGACCTGCCAAAACATTCAGTTATCTAGCTTTTTGCAGGTGTGTTTTTCTTTGTGAATTCTCTTACTTTACTAAAYGCTTCCTAAGGGCTTTCCTGGAGATTCAGATGCTGTCTGTAATCTTATAAATCACTTTATAAACACATTTAATTAAAATCTGTGTAAGGACCTAAGGTTTATAGATAATTATGACTGTCCTGCCGCARATGAGAAAGATGCCTGACAATTTTGCATGGGTAGATAAATGTAAGTAGTCTTGCTAAAGCATCCAAAAGAAGCTTAAACTTACTGCTTGTCCTCTGTCTGAATTGAAACTAGAAGCTCACAGCTTACATGTGATGCATCAGTTCATGTTCTGAGGCTGGAAATCCTGCACAGATGAGCCAAACTGAGGAATACACCCCATAGTGTGTATTAACAGGAAAACTAGCTTTTGATAGTTTTGTACTCGGAGCTGCAGCTGCTGACCGCCTCTTCCAAAGGGCGGTACAGGGGGGTGAGAAGCCAGCGTGGCCCTGCAGGGAGGGTGCTCTCATCTCTGGGAAGCGAAAGGATTGCTTGGGAGATGGGGGCCTATGCTTTTAAAATTTGGGTGCATAAACCTGAGCCACTTTCCTCCTGAGACCGTTGGAGAGCAATTGTGCTGATAGAAAACAGAGGTTGGTAATGCTTTCCGATTAAATGAATCCTTTTGTAGAAGAATCACTTTGGTCTTTCTGTAAACTATAGGGTAGTCCTCCTTTGCTGGTCACGGTGAGGCCAATGCAAAATCCTGTGGTGCCTGTGTCCAAAGTGAGACAATCGGTGGGGGTTGGTTATCCTGGAAGTCTCGGTGGACTACAGGGCTGTTACTGTGACGCTCTGCGGTCACTCAAAACCCCGAACTTAATGGCCCAGGTGACTCTTTCCAGTCCCACATTTCTGTGAATGCTACATCTAGCTGGTGCCAAAACACTAGAGGATGCTAGAGGTACTAGAGGGCAGAAGGTCTTCAGGTAGCACTCTGAGCAGTTTTGGTCCTTTCTCTGTAAACAGATAACTGGCATCTTTTTGGGTAGCAGTCTGAGCCCTGGCTTTAAATCTTAGCTAAAGATTTAAAACCCGGATACCCTGGAATGGCTTATTTCTTTCTTCTCTGTGGAAAAAGTGAGGAAGAAGGAAGAATGCAGGCAGGGAGGGACAGTAGCTGTAGTGTTTGTAGATATGTTGTTTCTCTGCAACAACAAGTTATATAGGGAGACATAATATTTTCATTAGACCAGCTGGAATTTCATAAGATACAGTTGGAAAAGGCAGGCTGACTTTTGGGCACACAATCCTTAGGGAGGAAAAGCTATTTTTGCACTGCACGGGAGGGATGAGACACATGGAGTCCTTGGCAGGAGAGAAAAATGGAGGACATGAGTATTGAAGTAGGAGGGCAAAACACAGTTTGACGTACAGCAGAAAATGAAGAGGTTTGCAGCATGTTGCCTCTGATTTCAGCTTTACAGGGTGAGACTTTACACTTTGTTTTCTGTGTGACTGGGCATTGTTGTTACTTGATGGATAGCACTGTGGAAAGAGCCTGGTTTAGTGCTCTGTGGGGACCACGTTGGTTTTGGAGTGGTGCATTCAGCTAAGACCTCTTCTGGTCCTCGGTGCTTCAACACCTGGGAAATTTGTCTTCTGCAGGAAGCAGCAAGTGAGGAGGGGAGGCTTTCTTGTTATATGGGGAGGGGAAAAAGCCATGTTAGAGACCTTCTTACAGAGTAGCCAGCAGTGCTCACCTGAACACGAGTCATCTCCACTTCAGTCCCTGGTCTAGCAGACTGGAAAGCTGGACCTCTTGTGTTGCAGGTGAGCCTGCTGACTGCCTAGTTTTTGAGGCATGGAAAGGAGGTGCAGCCTGTAGTCCCACATCTAGAAGTGAACTATGACGCAGGATGTTGTGGGATCTGAAATCCAGTGGTTGTAGTAGAAACATCAAGTGAAGATTTCTTAGAAATAACCATTATTTTTTGGTTTATACAGTTAAAACAGAGATTTTTTTTTTTTCTTAATGGATTCTAATAGTATTTTAAAAAAACAAAACACAAAACCACTAATGTATCTCTGTACTGTAATATGTCACTGTCTAACTGCATGTGCCTTCCTAACCCCTAATCTCAACCAGTTCTCCTTTAGAAGATTGAAGATGGTTGTTTACTATGTAATTTTATGCTTACCTGATTGAGAATGGGTTAAAGGGGACTTTTGTTCTGTAAGTCCTTCTCAAAAGCATTCATTTACTAGCTACCAAAAGAAGAAGGGTTCAGAGAGTGAGCTAGGTGCATGATCTTATACTGCATGCGTTCACCGTCTATGATTTCTAGGACTCAGAACAATTTCATATGTTGTCACCAGACAAGACTGTTGTTGAAATTTTGATAGCGTTTATCTTGGTATACTTAGTAAAATAACATTGCTTCCATAAAAGACTGAAATCTTGGCTAAAGTTAGGTCACTGTCACCCTACAGCTGAGAATGGGAGCACACCAGGCAAACTGGAAAAATTATGTTTGTAGTACAAAACACTGTTTAGTAAAATGTGGAACAAATATATTTGAAGGAAAGGATAAACTATGTTCATTGACAGAAAATGCAATTCGTGTCTGTTGGTCTCATGTAAGACAGTAGCATCTTTCATTATGAATGCGGATGGCTTTAATGGTATTTACTACAGTTTAAAAGTACTTCCCTCCCCTGTCAGGTTTGAATGTTGTTGTAAAATGCTGTATTTGGAGATACTCAATAAAACCCACCTTAATTAGCGATTCAGAAATCAGCCAGGCGGAACTGTTTCTTAAATGATGTCCCTTTCTAGAATCCAGAGGACTAGCACTARGTAACTGCTAATACTTGAAAGCAGCTTTCAAGATTCAAGCTGGTTTAAGGATGGCCTCTGCACTCAGTGTACAAAGTACACGAGTTGTCTCACTTAAACTCCTTCATGCTACTCTGGTTTACGGCTTTTAAAAGAGAAATCCAGGGATTTTTATTTCTTTCCGGAAACAAGGCTCTAGCCTGGCATATAGCAGCTTCTAGAACTTGTACAGATATATGAGGCAAGGAAAATATTAATCATTACTTGGGAGGCATCATCGAGATGTCACATTTTGTAGTTCTTAATTTTATGGCTCATTTCTGCCTTTTATGGTATTACTTCACTGTTTATTTCTGTAAACTCTTACGTATTTTTAATGCTGCTTCTGACTTCTTTCCTTAGGAGGGGGAAAAAAAAWATGTTTGCCTGACACCTTTCAGAAAGAGGATATTCAACAGAAGCTTCTTTGTATTCTTGGTTTCTTGGACTAATTTACTTTGAGGAATTCAAATCCCATGTCAGAACTTCTAAGCATATCTTAGGAAGTTACAAGTAAAGACATAAAAAACTGGCTGGACGGCCGGGCCCGGAGAGTTGTGGTGAATGGAGTTAAATCCAGTTGGTGGCCGGTCACAAGCGGTGTCCCCCAGGGCTCAGTTTTGGGGCTGGTCTTG